>JBBMJZ010005544.1:0-11752 GCA_037833815.1 Zingiber zerumbet | reverse complement strand
TTCTTCACTTGTGGTGAAAGTGATAAAACATTAAACCTTCAACCTTTCATTAATTTTTTTTTTTTTTGTTTGTTTAACTTGTTTATGGAAAGGTAGAAAGGGTGAGGCAAACTGTAGTGGGGGGGTGTCAGAGGCAAAGTGGGAGAGGGTGAGCAAATGATGAGGGAGGAGAGTCCATGCACTGCACTGCATGTTCTTCTACTTTCTTTCTTTCTTTTCACAACTCATTTGCACTGTTTTACACAGCATGAGAAGGTGCTTTTGTATTTTTACAAAAACCTTTTTAGCTTTTGGAAAATGGAGAGAAAAGAGAGAAGAAGGGAGAGGAAAAGGAGCTGCCCTGCCTCTTTTTTCAGTTCCTATTAGAATCCAATAAATCAGAAGAAAAAGAGAGTAAAAGTAAGTGGCAGGATTGTCATGAAGTTCTCAAGTAATACTGGAGATACATATGAAATAGTTCCCTATATTTGGAGGGTTTTGGAGGAGTTTTCTGCTTGAGATGTGCCAAATATTTAATCCTTCTCAGTTTAATTTTTTTCAGACTGTTATTTTTAAACAGTTCACAATCTTCACTAGAAAGTAGTTTATGGATTGAGTTTAAAGTTTTTTCTCCCAATTCAGATAAAATTCATGGATTAATCTTTTTTTTAAAAAAAAAAATACTGGTGGCCTGAAGCCCAATCAGGCATCTGGTACAGTTTCTGTTGCTCCCAAAGGGACATGGACCATATACAATTAAGTTCTTCCAACAAGGACACAAAGAATCAAATATAGTAGATTTAAGTGAAGTAGGAGGATCAAAAAATTAAATTAAATTAAATTTAATTTAATTTAAACACAGAATCCAAAGTAGGGAAGACTACCTAACTTTCTAACAACAAATATTAAACTTTTTCCATTTTTTTCCTTTTTCTTTTTTCCTCAAGTTGATGGTCGATTTCTTCCTTTCTTCATAATTGTCAGCTCTTCTGGCCTTCACCTCTCTCTCTCTCTCTTATTGTAACACTGTGCAAGAACTCTTCATTTTCTTCCTCTTCTTTTTTTTTTCTTCTCCTCCTCCTTCTTCTTCTTCTTTTTGAAGCTTAAGCTCTTCCTAAACTCATGGATTCTGAAGCTTTGCTTGCAGATCATCAAGCAACTGATGGGGTATATGCTAGCTTTAATTTGCCCTTTAATTTCATTCATATACTTTGCTCAAGTTAATTATCTATGTGTTGAATTTTTCTATCTGTGTGTTTTTTATTAGTTTAACCGTCATGCTGCGGCCTTCAAAATTCTCTGTATCTATCTGTTTTCCAGTATACATGTCTTTTTCTTTGTTTCTGGGCTTGTGTTCAGTCTCATTTACACTCATTGCAGGTTCTTCAAGAACTTGATCTCCTTCTACTTTGTAGTGTTTTTTATTTTTTGAAAAAAAAAAGAAAAAAATTCAGGGTATGCAAGCTATCAATACTATGTGATCCATCATATCTACCTTTTACGTTTCCATTTCTGACCTATTTTTATATTTTCCATTGCCTAAATTCTTTATTTCCAACGATTTCATTGTGAAAAAATCACTTTAATCGTAGATTTTCTTTAGTTCCTATCTGGATTAGGAAGCAAGCTCTTTTTCTTAGAACTGATTGTTCTGATCGCCGGAAAATGTTTTAGAAATTAATCTTTAATTTTCTTGACAAAGACAAGCCTCTTCTAGCTGTCTTTGTTCATGGGATTAAAAGTCTGAACACCTGAATTATTAAAAAGAAAAATATTGAAAAATTCCATAATGCAGATTGTTGAGGAGAAAAACACTGTCAAAGAGAAACGCTTGAATGGAGAAGAGTCCAAGGACGAGGAGAATGCAGCCATGGCTGAAGCTGAAAGATTCCATGCCGATCGAGTAGTTCTTCAAGAAGCAGTCATTTATTGTTCTAAAATGCCAAATTCAACATCAGAAAAAGAGTGCAGAAAAGAAGAGGCAATTAAAGAGGTTGATTCCTTCAGTGAAGTTGTTGAGGCTACAAATAAGACTATCCAGATGATCAAGGACAACAAGAATGGTGAGCTCGAGGTGCCATTGGAGACTGCAGAAGTTGCCGCTGCCAGTGGCGAGGTTGAGTCTCCTCCGGTCGAGTCGAACAATGCTAATTCAGCTGCTGGAGATGCTGAGGGGATCTCTGAGCAAGTAGTGGTGACTCCAACTGAGTCGAGTAGCATTGTGTCTGCTACTTCAGATGTTGCAATTGCTGTGGAGACAAGAGAAATAGAAGCTAAACTTGAAGATCAAAAGGTTCCAACAGATTCTGTTAGTGTTAAAATTACTGACGATATCGAAGTAGTTGCAGATGAAGTCGAAAAACAAGTTCCAATCACACTAGTGGTTGATTCTTCATCTACTGAAATTGCTGAAGAATCAAGAGAGGTAGAAGCTGAAGCTGAGCAACAAGTTTCAAGTGATTCCAGAATTGCTACTTCAGATGTCGAAAAACAAGTTCTAAACGAGTCCAGTAATGCTGCTTCAGCTACCTCCTTTGCCGAGGAAGCTAGAGAGGCAGAAGCTAAAATCGAAGAAGAGAAAAAAGAAGCAATAGAAGTTGAAGAACTAGAAGAAGATGTTAATGCTGAGAAAAGAGGAGAAGAAGTCGAAACTGAGACTAAAGAGGTTACTTTATCTGTTCTAAG
The DNA here is from genome assembly GCA_037833815.1 of Zingiber zerumbet. Classification (NCBI taxonomy): domain Eukaryota; kingdom Viridiplantae; phylum Streptophyta; class Magnoliopsida; order Zingiberales; family Zingiberaceae; genus Zingiber; species Zingiber zerumbet. The sequence continues at coordinate 9,088 of JBBMJZ010005544.1, read as the reverse complement.
TACTGAAGAAATCAGAAACACTGAAGATAAAAGTGTGGATGATGAGAAAGAAGCAGCAATAGAAGTTCAAGAACAGGCTCCAAGTGATTCTAGTACTTCCACTCTAAGTAATGGTAAAAGGCTGGAATCTAAGCTTATAGACGATGAACAAGAGGTACCAGTAGACGCCGAGCAAAAAGTTCAGAGCAACGAAGCCGCAGGGGTAGAAGAAGCTAAAATTGATGATGGTAAGACAGAAGTGGAACAACAATTTCCAAGTGATTCCACCAATGCAGATGACAACCAGGAAGTGACAATAGAAGCTGAAAAACATGTTGCAACTGAGGCTAGTGATGTTACTTCGATTGTTGTTACTGCTGATGAAGTCGGAAGCACTGAAGCAAAAATTATGGAAGATGAGAAAGAACAAGTTCCTAGTGGTTCTAGCACTTCCACTCCGACTGACAGAATCAGTGAGGAAACTCAGAAGTTAGAACCAAAGTTTGTAGAGGAAGAGGTGGAAGCCGAAGTTGAGAAGCAAATTCCAATTGAGGAATCCACAGAGATAGGAGCTAAAGTTGAAGTTGAGCAGCTATTTCCAAGCGATTCCGGTGGTACTACTTCTGCTACTGGACTTACTGAGAAATCTCGGGAGATAGAAGATGAACTTGCAGACGACTACCAGGAAGTAATAACAGAAGCTGAAAAGCAAGTTACAAGTGGGAATAGCAATGCTACTTTAGCTTTTGTTACTGATGCTGAAGTCGGAGAAACTGAAGCTAAAATTGAAGATGATGAGAAAGAAGCAGCAACAGAAGTTCAACAGGTTCAAATTGATTCTGATACTTTCACTTCGGCTAACCGAATTGCTCAGGAAACTAAAAGGGTAGAATCTAAGCTTATAGATGATGATCAAGAGGTGCAGGAAGAAGTTAAGAAACAAATTTCAAGTGAGGAATCCTCAGATGTCAGAGCAAAAATTGACGATGGTAAGACAGAAGTAGAACCAGGAGTTAAACAACAATTTTCAAGTGATTCGGGAAGTCCTACTCCAGTTGCTGTAGTTTCTAAAAGATCAGGAGAGATTGAAGCTGAGTTTGCAGATGACAACAAAGAAGTAAAAACGGAAGCAGAAAGACAAGTTGCAACTGAAACTAATGATGTCACTTCAGCTGTTGTTACTGCAGATGAAGTCAGAAATACTGAAACTAAAATTGACGACGATGAGGAAGGAGATCCAACGGAGGCTCAAGAACAAGTTCCGAGTGTTTCTAGTAAGTACTTCAACTTCAGCTGATAGAATTGCTGAGGAAACTAAAAAGTTAGAATCTGAGCTTATTGATGAAGACAAAGCGGTGGTGAATGATTCTACTTCTGCCATTTCTACTTCTGATGAATTCATAGAGACCAAGGCTAAAATTGAAAGTGACGAGGAAGGTGCAGTGACAGAAGTTGGAGAACAAATTTCAACTGATTCCAGTACTTCAGCTAACAGAATTGATGAAGTCAAACTTGCAGATGATAATCAAGAAGCAGTGGTGAATGCTGAAGAGCAAGCTCTAATTGAATCTAGCAGAGATATTTTTGTTGTTGCAGGTGTTGAAGAGAATAAAGAGATAGATGCCAAGCTTAAAGAAAATAAGCAAGAAGAAGAAGCTGCAGAAGTTAGCAAGCAAGAACTGAATCTTCAGGGAAATGAAGCTGATGCTGCAAATGGCAATCCTCGAGTCTTAGCCAAGGAAGAAACGGAGAATGCAACCATTGACGGCAATTTGAACAATTCAAATGTCACTGAGCCAAACACTATAAATCTGATACAAGAAGATGCAGGTACTGATCACACTTCAGTTGTACAAACCGCAGACGAGATCTCACAAGCAGAAGTTGAGGTTGAAACAAACAGGATTGATTCTGGTTCTTTCGCTGAATTACCAACCAGAGAAGAAAAGCCTAATGAGAGTGCTGAAAGTGTTGACAAGAAAGATAGCATTTTAGAAGATAAGGCATTCATGGATAACCTAAATGATGTTAATATGATCAGTCAAGTTCCCCGAAGCAATGATCAGTCACAAACAGATGCGAAAGACATCAATATTGAGATCTCGAAAGAAGATAAAATCACTTTGGTGGAGCCTTCAAAAAATCTTGATTGTAGTACTGAGACTAATGATGAATTTGAAGGAAAGAAAAGTTCAGAAGGCATTGAAATAGCAGAGGGTGAAAAAGAGGATATTTTGAAAGTCGGCAAAGTGATCTTGGATGAAGACTCTAAACATTTTTATGCTCCTGGCATTACTGAATCCTCAAACAAGATTGAGAAATCTGAAGTTGCCAAAGAGAAGTATGAAGACTCAGAAACCAACAGTATAATTCCTGATGAAACAACTAAATCAGCTGGTGAAAATGCTGATGCTTCGAGTAATTTGTCTGTCGAAAATAAAACATCTGAGGATAAAGAAGAAAAGCAAAGCAAAGATGAAAGTGTCAACAGAGACTATGTCGAAGCTCCAAAAGATATTGATGTTAAAGAGGAGATTGCAACTGCTGTTTCTGCATTTGTGGATGCTGAAAACAAAAAAGAAAGTGAAAAAACTATTGATGAAAGCTTGTCTCCAAAATCTCCTGATCTTGTAAAGCTAGAAGAAGAAGTTCCTAAAGAGAGTGCTCCAGCTAAGTCCTCTCCGCGTCGTTCAAACAACATAATATCAAAGGTCAAGCACCAAATTGTCAAAGCAAAGAAGGCAATCATGGGGAAATCACCAAGTTCAAAAGCCATGTCACCGAAGAACAAAGAAGAAGTCAAATAGATATAGCATAAGACTAATTGTTTTAGTGTGATCTATTTAGTTGTTGAGTCCTGTAAATAACTAAAGGGCCTATGGAGTGTTTCTGATCCTTGCTTCGACCATGAATGTACAATGAGGTGGAATCTCCTGCCAGGATTCAAAGGATCGACTAGAGGAAATAAGGCTTCAGCTTGTTGCAGAGTTGTGTGTTTGTCTAGTTCTTGTTCTTATTTGTATTTAAAGGTTTGTTATTTGTGAAGACATTATTTGGGTTCAGTGTGATTAATGACTTTTTCCCCCCTAGCATATAGGTATGAAAAGTTGTTTGTCCACAAAACCACACACTGCCGAGTGCCGAAGGTGATGTCATTAGTGTGTAGGTGGTAGACAAAGGTGGTGTCCACATGGATGCAAGCTGCAGGACAAAGGAAGAAGCAAATTGTATGCAGAGCGAGGGAGGCACAGGGAAGAGCATGATAATTCTGGTAAAAACCTAAACAGTATGAATTCTAGATAATCAAAATAAGAATTCAAATAAGAAAAATAAGAACATGTGAACATAGATCTTCGTTTCATCGAGAACATGACATAAGAAAGTAAATACATATTCAAATATGATAAGAAAACTGATTGAAAAGACATCCTTATCTTTAGCGTCGTTCAGAAATAATCCCTGTAGAAGAAGATGCAGCGGAAAGAAAAGGAAGGTCTTCCAAGGAGCTTAGAGGCGACGGTGTTGAAAAGATTTAGGTCAATGGGGAACCAAAAGCTCTGTCAAGATTAAACCCTAAACTCTTGGAGATCAACCTTATATATAGTCGGCATCTATTATCAACCCATAGATAATAATAAATGCGGGACTATAGGTTCTACATATACAAGGTCTACATTCAATAATGTAAAACCCAATAAGCCTAAGTTAGATCACTTTAATGAGTTCGGTTTGTACTCATATGCACAACTTACAATTAATCCCACCAATTAGAGATAATAACCAATAATCTCCCACTTAGATTATTTGTGAGTTGTATATGAAATACAAGTAAAAATTTAGTTGATATCAAACTTTATGGGTATAGAATACCCCTTAAATAATCTGGTCCGTTAACTTCATTGGTATAGGACTAAAGAGGTCATAGCTACTGTATATGATCGTAACAAGCTCTAACAGTAATCACAATACCAATATCATTAATGACATAGATCAAGATGTAAATGTGTAGAGTGAAAATTATATAAAATGTGATCAGTACATGTCAATTTTCAACTGGTCCTAAGATGACCTCAAAAGAGGTCAGTTCATATTTGCAAAATACTTTATGTTAAACTGCAATAGCAAATCATGATCAACTTTATGATTTCAAAAGAAATGTGTATCATATTTATAAACATTAAATACTAAACAACAGTAGTAAATAATGATATCACAATCAGACTGTCAAACAAACATATAAACTCTCATTAATATTTTGAATTTTAAGTACGTATAATAATTAAAATAAAATATTTATCTTTATTACCAAATATAGAGTAATAAAATAAATACAGACTCCCACTAGATGAGTTCTTCTTCTATAAAAAGGACTCTCATATTCACAATATACGCATGAAACATCTTAGGCACCAAGCCTTTGGTGAGTGGATCGGCCAACATGGAATCTGTCCTGATGTGCTCTACCATAATCTAACTACTCTGAACTCTTTCTTTAACCGCTAGAAACTTGATATCGATGTTCTTGGACTTCGACGAACTACGGTTATTCTTGGTATAAAGTTCTGTGATTTTGTTATCATAGTAAATCCTCAGTGGCATGTTAATATCATCAACGATCTGTAATGCTATGATAAAGTTCTGCAGTCAAATCCCATGATTAGAAGCTTCGTAGCATGCTACTGTTGGATCGAAAAGAATTTAGATATCTCCACAATGGCATGATATTGTCCACTTTAGGTCTAAGCTCTCATGGTTTTACTCTTGGGCTCTACCTAAAAGGTCTCATGCCAATGGAAATATCTTTCCCTTATAAATCCATGATCTTTCCCATGTGTTTTCAATATAGGAATATGTTTGCAACCTTGTAACCCCAACAATTCCCCCCTCAAACAAAGGACCACAGGCTTCCCACGTCTGATCCTCGACCCACCAGGTCTTCCGGCCCCTCGGTCCACCCGACCTACTAGGACTTTCTTGCCTAGTAGCAACTAGGACTTCCTGCCTGGCGTCTGGTCCTCTTGATCCAAACATAGGAGCCCCTACTTTCTTTGTTCGAGGTCAATATTGTACCCACATGGCTCAATCAGACCATAGCTCTTGTGCACAGTCGGCGGTTAAACCTTCTGGCAGTCCAGGCTCTGATACCAATTGTAGGATCGAAAAGAATTTAAATATCTCCACAATGGCATGATATTATCCACTTTGGGCCTAAGCCCTCATGGTTACTCTTGGGCTCTACCCAAAAGGCCTCATACCAATAGAGATATCTTTTTCTTATAAACTCATGATCTTTTCCATGTGTTTTCAATGTGGGACTATGTTTACAACCTTGCAACACCAACAATAACATGATCTACTGTGTGTGACACCACACACCATGTTATTTACAATATAAATTAATTGAAAAACTACACTTAACATATAAATGTAGAATTTTAACCAACGTAATTCTTTATTTCAAAATAAATGTTTACAAAAAAACTAGGCTTTTAGTATACACTCTAACACTTATAACCAGTCCTCATGGGATCGATAATCTTTATTACTGACGACGAATTCGTGCACTTGCAGAATCGTAACATAGAGGTGTTGGGGAGTTGGTGTTCTCGAAGTTGTAGTTAGTGGGGTGGTTGAACCCGTATTTCTCGAAACTAAACTTGTGCTTGGACAACTCTTCTTGATTAGAAATTAGAGAGTTTTGAAAAGGGGAATAAAGGAACTAATGATCTTTACGTTCTCATGTTGCTAGACATCAAGATAACTTTGTGACTTGTCTTTGTAGATACTGAATCTCGTCTTGGGTACTACGACCATGATGTGAGGCTTTCTCAGCCGAAACCTGCCTTTCACGATCATGACCACGTCCATGACGACCCTCCATTGGATCTTAATGAGCTCTGATACCAATTGATGCCGGGCAGAATATAGATTATTCTAGGGCATGAAGTTATAGAGGGATTAAGAAGAAATAAGAGAGAAATAATGAAATAAGAAGTAAGTCAAGATATGTTTTAAAAAACCTTCTTGAGAAAATAAGAGCGGGAAATAAAGAACAAAAGAGATGTAGCCGTAATGTGGCTTAAGCAAAACCAATTGATTCAATATCAAAATAACTTGTCCCTAAACATCATCTAAGCATAGGTTTATATAACTCTCAAAACTCTCAAAAAAATCTAAACAGAAAAATAACTAACTAGACTTATTCCCTAAGATCTAGGATAAATTAATTATCAAAACTTAGTTCATAAGATTTAGAATAAAATTAAATATAAAAAATCAACGAAACTTAATTAACGGATAACTACTTAAAAAACCCCCAATTTGGGATCCTCTCCTGCATCAATATGTCAGAAGAAAAAAGAGGATCATTTATTATGGACCTAGCAGTCTCCATCAATAAAATGCCACAAGCAACAAAACATGTAACCATCCAGTGGGCAAAATAGGAGGAGGAGACGTTGAGCCCAAAAAGGATGTTTGTTTTCCTATTCTCTTCAAGGATCTCATCAACCATGAAATAGCTATATTGTCTTAGCATAGATCAAATTCAAAATTCTACCACTAAGATAAGAAATTTAAGACAAACAATTACTGACATGAAACTGGTGTTACCTGTACTAGTTCATCACTTCCCATGACACATCACGGTAGGTGATCAGAGGGCAATATGCTAATATTTGCACCAGTATCAGTTCGTAGTTGATGTATAATATTTCCACCCTTGCCAAGAAGACATCCAACTTGATTTTTTGGGACAAAAATTTGAGCAGTAACAATATCATCAGGTTCAGTTCTGTCTTGCACCACACCACCACGCAAAATCTCATCTGCAGCAATCCTATCATGAATCTTGAGTAAATCATCCTGGGCAGGACAATTGGGCTGCGTGTTCTCTAACTCACTTGTATCACTATTTTCAGTATCCTGACCAGGATTACTTTTTTCACTTTCTGACTGGTAATTAAAAATGATAATTACTCTCTCCTCTGCACCAGGGATAGCATCTGCAACCCTTATCTTTGCATGGGTCTCGTCTCTAAGGGCATTAACAATATCACCTCCTTTACCCAGAACACTACCAATCTTTTTTACAGGGCAAAGGATGCGGTAGATTGTATCAATAGGTTTATTGGTAGAACCATGATCATAGTTAGGATTGTGCTTCTTCCGTTTCCCATTATCAAACTGATCACAAGGTCGTTTTCTGAAACTTCCTGATCCTTGCTTACCATAAGCCTTCTTTTCATCCATACTGCCCAGCAGCCCTCAAACTGAAGGTGTCATATTCAGGAAAAACAAAGTTAGATAGATACCTTGACATGGACAATCAGATAGGAAATTATACATCTTTGTATAACAATGGATGGATGGCTCAAAGTGAACTACTGAACTTAGGAATGAGACAGCATTTTAAGAAAGATTTAATGGAAAAGTAGTGTTGCATTAAAGACAACAGAAAAACATAGCAATAGCTAAATATAGTTAACCTCCCCCTTCCACAACTATCCGACAAATAAACACTCTTCGACCAATGAGTAAATTATTCGCACAGTCAGAGAAACGAAATGGAACCAGAGGATGGAAAACAACGAGACACTGAGGTAGAAAACAAATCTATCCCAATCTGAGTACAGTTCATATAATGAATGTGAATCGCCATTTGTTCAAACAAATGACTGAGCCACACCAAGGGCGGCCTGGGAATCAGCAACCATTTATCCTCCAAGCTCAAGGTCTACAGCTCAATCGAGTAACCATCAACACAAATTAACCTCTCCAGCTAGTGTGAAATCTCTCTAAACTGAGCAGTGTAAAAAAAGATAGCATCTTTCGATCATCAGAACAAAACAAGTCAATAGAAAAACATACACCAATTTTTCGGGAAAAAAACAGACAACAACAGCAGAAAGGGCAAGCATGAGAAATCCGGACTGTGAAGCCCCAAGATTCCGGGCGACGAAATGAGTGCGAGGAGGAACCCTAAGAAGCGGATCTGATATAACCAGCAACTCAGAAAGGCCGGAGGCAGTGAGACCAAAGAAGCTTACCCGTCGTGCGCGAAGTCCTCTTCCTTTCGTCTTCCTCGTTTCTTCTTCTTCTTCTTCTTCCCTGCTCGAATCAGAAAGGAGACTAGATGCCGGAGAAAAGTAGGATCAAGAGTCCGGCGCTTTATACAGTTAGGTTTCGTGAAGGACGATGCCAAAGAAATAGAGCAGGAGGAGAAGAAGGGTTCTGAGGCAATCGAGTCGGGATGAAAATTAATTGCGGCTGGACACGACCGGGATTTAATTGGGCCGCATTAGGATCTATTAAGCGCCGAATTCAATACCCGTGAAATTGGGCGAAATGGACCATATAATTTATGACCAATTACGTAACCATGGAGTTTAAGTCATCGAATATTCTAATCCCATTTTTACCCCTCCAGATTCACTCTCGTGACTCGTCAATCGATTATCAGCACAACAGTGTCCCGTAGCAATGGATTAAAAAAATCGATTTCTATTTTTTAAAAAAAAACCGTAAACTAGACGAATATATAGGATTGTGTTTTTATATTATTTTAAAATTATTAATTAATTTTGATCAGAATTGATGGATGAATTTAAAAAATTTACAATCGTATTTAATTTTTTTAATTATAGTCATATTTTTAAACGTCATTTTCATACATCATATTAATGATAATAATTTTTTAAATATAAATTAAAATTTTTAATCATAGTATAGCAATCGATTTAAAATATTACTGTCAAACTGTGTCGACATGGATTATCACACTAAGTTCGTAGCGGTCCATTCGAAGGGGACAAATAAAATTGAATCCGTCATTTAATAATTTTAAAATTTACCGATAAATATTTGTCGTCATAGGTCGTTTGAATTTGATATTCTTATTTACTTTTAATTAATTAATTATTTTTTAAAAGAGTGGACTAATGAATGTTAGTTTTTCTTAACTTAAAAAATAATTATGCGTTGGTGCAATCAACCTTTAAAGTTTCAATGTCAGATAAATATATTTAAATATGTTTAAATATGGAGCTTGATCTAGGGAAGCCATAGTTGTAGGTTAGGCAAAAGAAGTCCTAGTTGCAGGCTAGGCAAG
>JBBMJZ010005535.1:0-11752 GCA_037833815.1 Zingiber zerumbet | reverse complement strand
TAAGATAGAGCTCGACTGATAAGGAGAGGGTATCGACAGATAGAGCTCGAGCGTATGCGAGAGGGCCGACTACAAGAGTATTTATAGTTGTAGCATAGTTAGTAGCATAGCGTATTTGAGGCAGCGACCGATAGGTCGATTGTAGACTAAGATAGGCTCGACCGGGAGAGTTCATAGATACAATATTTTAACGACCTGGTGCTAAGGAGGGAATAAACGACTTGGTGCCAGCTAGAGGGGCGACTAACACTAACAGGAGCGCGAGACCAAAGGGAGAGGGGCGAGAGCGAAAGACCGACAGGGAGAGGGGTTTCATTCTCGAAAGAATATTAGCGAAAGAGAAAAAATCATACTTATTAGCTTAGCGCCCATGAAGAGCCCAAGCATTGGTCCATCAGTCAATGGTAGCGAATGAAAGCATTGGTCCATCAGTCAATGGTAAAGAATTAAGGGTCACTCAGATAAGGAGAAGCGAAGCACAAACAGAAGGATTCTCCTAGTTAGTAGGGAAAGTACTAGTTAGTAGGGATCCATTCTCCTATAAGAGTATAAATAGTATTTGCTAATACCTTCGAGTATGATGCTAATTCCTTTGCTTTCGCAAAATTCCCATAAGGTTGATAGAATAGGGTTTCTCTCAATAGGGTTGACTTTCTAAGCCAAAGATGAGGAACTTTAAGGCAGGTGACAGATGCAAGAGCTAGTAAACTTTAAGGCAGGTGATGAGCTAGGGAAGTAGAAGGCTGGTATCCACTCATTCATAGGAGTCATAGGATTTGTCATAGGAGTCATAGGGTTTGCCGAGGATCCGCTAGGGATAGGGAAGTCACAGAAGATATAGCGCTAGTTAAGTAAGAGAAGATACAATCAAAAGGATAGGGTCAGGTGACAGAGAATGCCTCCACTCAAAGGATAGGGAATGAAGGCTTTCCAAGTGTAAGCGTAAGGGCTGGGATCGGCTTTGACCACTCTGAAAGTGAAGGTTAAGTAGGAGAGTCTTCATTAGATAGTAATATATATATACTAATTGGAGACAAAAGCTATACTAACTAAAGAATAGTAGGAGCGAGTCACTGAACTGGTTCAAGTTCGGTAGCTATAAAGAAATACCTAATAATACCTAATAGGAGGAGCGAACGACAACTTAGTAGGAGCGAACGACAACTTAACTGGTTTAAGTTCTAAGTTCAGTAGCTATACTAATAGTAGTAGCGAACGAAAGTAACGAACACTTAACTTCAGCGGATGCGGATAACTCGGAGCCTTAGCGAAATAAACAAATGCCTTTGCGACAACTAATTCAATTCCTTGGACTCATATGCCTATAAGCTTGGCCCATAAGAAAAAAACTTAGATTAGATACTTTGACTTACTTGGCCTATAAGAATTAGAAGAACTTTTAGATACTTTACTTGGTGGCCTATAATCACAACTTATTTTATTGATCTTATTCATGCCATGCACTCTCCTTTAACTTAGTGATCTCACTCTCCTGACGCATAAGAGTGGCTGAACACTTTCTTTTCCTATAATCACAACTATGAACTCTCCTGACGCATTTAAGGATTCTTTAGCATGACGCATCAGATTGGCTGACTCATCAGGCACTCTCCTACTTATCAATCAGATTCATGCACTCTCCTGACGCATAAGAACATAATCTTCGATATTAGCTCCAGTGGAGGAAGGAGCAACTACTTGCATATATATAACAGACAGACGAGGAGATCACGATGACCAGACAGACTTCTGATCTAACAGACAGACTGGAATACACTCTTTTGCTAGAAGCGACTTTTGCTAGAAGCTAACAGACTGGAATACACTTGGGTAAGTTGGAAAAACACTTAGACGAAGTTTGCTGGAATACACTTGGGTAAGACTTGGGAAGGAACAAGGAGTCCTCGTGTTAGCCGGGTTGCTCAAGGTAAGAACAAGGGGAAAGACGCCGGGTTGCTCAAGGTAAGAACAAAGAAAGGGTCCAACTCTTAAGATAAGAAGATAAGAATGGGAACAATGGGGTTCACGAAGGGGTGCACGGCTATGGCCTTGAAAGTTCAGACTCGAACGAAGGCTTTAAGTTAGCATTTAGGTTAAGACGAAGGCTTTGATTTAGCACACTTAGGCTGTTCTGTTCTGTTGGTTAAGACTTGGACTAAGTTAAGACTTAGGTATTCAGACTGCAGAAAAAGAGACAGAGGAAAGCTGCACCCCTAAAGAGACAGAGGAAAGCTACACTTAGGTATTCAGACTAAGGAGACACTGGCAAGTGGGAAGCAGGAGACTGCAGACTAAAGAGACACAGGAAAGTGGCAAGCGGCACTGAGAACTCAACGCCTTCCAGAAAGCTAAGGGCAAGCGGCACTGAGAACTCTATCCCTGGACTGATGACTCTATGAGAACTCAACGCCTTCCAGAAAGCGCCTGGCAAGTAGGAAACTGCACTCCATCGGAAGTGGGAAATGGTAAACTCCATCCTAAAGCACTCAATACTTGCACTTGTATTTGGACTACTTAATACTTGCACTTGTATTTGGACTGGATACTCTTTCGGATACCATGAGGTACCGGGAGGGGAGCAAAGCGAACTTAAGGTATTTCGGATACCGGGAGCAAAGCTATCAAAGCTCGTCCACTCTTGCGTTGCGGGGAGATAGACTAGACAGTAGAAAGAAAGAAAGGAGAGAGGAGAAAGCATAAAGATGCAAACCAGTCAGTGATGAGAAAGATGCAAACCAGTCAGTGATGAGAGAGAGCATAAAGATACCTGCTCTCTAACCATTGGAATTGAGTTGAGTGTCTTAATCCAAAACACCATTCGATTTGAGTGTAGGAATTGAATAGAAAGAGCTTCCTCTGTGGGGTATAAGAGGGGAGACATATTTGTGTTCCAGCTTCTTAATTTGAGACAGTAGGGTAGGGGCTCAACTCCAGGGGAACAAGTAAATTACTCGAGGGGTGCAAGCTCCAGGGGAACAAGTAAATTAATTACTCGAGGGGTGCAACTAGGGTACAATTAGTAGGGGTTAAACTATTATATATATATGAGTGACTGCTGCCGTAACAGCTTCTTCATGGGATCTTGGTGTTCCTGCTTCTTCTTACTTTAGAGAACTCAAGTAGTGAATATACTATAAGTATAGAATATACAGAATATAGACCTTAACCACATAATTCAATTGAATATAGTACTCAATATACAGAAGAAGACTTGAAACAAACAATATGTCAGGTCTGAGAAGAGAGTGATACGGAGTTAAGAAGAGGGGCCAGGGGACAGGATGAACCGGTCGGAAGAGAACCTCCCATCGGGAGAGAACACACTAGGAATAGGAACTCGGAATAGAGAGATTTCCTGTAACCCACTACTAGTAGTAGAGATTTCCTGTAACCTACTAGTAGTAGAGATTTTAGTCAGCTAAGGATTGCATGAGAGAAGAAAGGGAAGGAAGAAGAGCACCTTCCTCAAGTACCAGGCTCGCAAGAATGAACGGAAAGATCGAAGGGGAACACATAGCACAGTACATAGGGTAGTTTGATGATTGTGCTCCCTAGGTTAAGGAGAAGTTGGAGGAATCAGTACGGAGCATAAGCATAGGAAAAGGTTGAGAGAGGAGCGAGTGAAACGACGCGCTCTTCCAGCGGGACAAGACAAAAAGTGCTCGCAATACCATCATTTACTTTAGCGGTAGAGTGGTCCATTCACGACCTGAGAGTGATTAACCACTTGGTGCTAGAGGAGCAAATTCATAATGAGGCGCTCGAGCGAGAGGGTATAATAGATAATAGATAGGCTCGAGCATAAGCGAGAGGGTATAATAGATAATAGATAGGCTCGAGCATAAGCGAGAGGGAGTAGAGTTAAAAGAGATTACTTTAAAGCAGGAATGTCAAGCAGGAAAGCAGGAAGCAGTGCATGGGGTAAGGGAGGACTTTAAAGGAACGTAAAGCAGGAAGCAGTGCCCGCGAGGAGAGTGAAAGCATGCCTCCGAGGAGAGTGAAAGCTGGAAGACAAGTGCCTGGGGTAAGAGAGCTCAGGGAGTATACCAAGTACGGGTCACTATACCAAGTACGAGAGCTCAGGTACAGGGGGGTCACTATACCAAGTAAGAGAGAGCAGGGAGTAGAGCTAGTATCCTAAGTCCTCTAGCTCAGTAGATTCCTGAAGGTCAAGTCCGAGAGTTCAGGTAGATAACTATACCAAGTACGAGAGCTCAGTAGATGTAGATTCCAGAAGGTCAGGTCCGAACCGGGAAACTCACTATAGTAGTAGGTGACACGGTTGAGTTTACTACTTTTGCTAGATCGAAAACCTTGAAAAAAAGAGACTCTAATCTCTTTCTTATATAATAAGTCAAATCAGTTTCGCATATAATAAGTTATTCAAAAGAGACTCAAATCTGTTCAATTACGCTTGAGCTACAGATCCAGATGCAGGAGATTACGCTTGAGCTACAGATAAAGTGAAATTAGACTTTCGATCCAGATGACTCAAATCAGTTAAATTAGTAAGCTTAAGCTGCAGATGCAGATCAGAGAGACTATAATTAACCCATAGGGGTTCAACTCGAGTTCAACTGCAGATCATAGAGACTCTGACGTACCCTATAAAATCTCCTATTTCTTGTTGTTACAGCTCAGTTGGTGGTCTTCCTCTTTTTTTTCTTGAGCCTAAGATAAGAGAATTAGAAGTGCACCGTAGGACAGGAATCTGTCGCAGCAGATCATAGATGCAGATGGCAGCAGATCATATCATAGATCATAGAGACTCTTATGGGTGCTCAGTTGTTTAAATCAATTAAGATGAATTCCAGCTATGAATAGCTATGTACTTGAATTTAATAGTAATAGCGCGTTCCAGCTATGTAGTTTTTTGATTCCTGCTCTGACTGAATTGAATAGCTCTTAGCGCGTTCCAGCTATGAATAGCGATAGCGTTACAGCTTCTTTTCTTAATTTATTACTGTAGGGGTAGTAGGGGTAGCTACTTAACCTCTTTATAGCTACAGATGATGAACTATCATGCGTTCTAGCTATGGCTCAGTTGTTGGTCCTCCTCTGGGGTTTCGTTGATGGTCTTCCTCCGGGTTCCAAATGTTTCGCTTCATTTTTTTCTATAGAGGAAAGTCAGTAAGAAGCCTTATTACCTTTTATTACTGCAAGGGAAGAGAAGGGAAAGGGAAGAGCTAACTAACCACATGGGAAAGGCAAAAAGAGCTAACACCATGGCATTGGTACGTGACCCCTAGGGTAGCTACAATTAATTAGTTTTTTGACCGACCTAGTTTTGACCCAGAAACCGAAGGACCCTTGTAAAAAAGCGAAACGCAGAATGAGACCATATGCGCGAGACTAGCACGTACCCTAGGTATGAGAGAGAAGAGGGATTCTCAAACTTTGATCCCTAAGAACTACTACTACTCTCGAATGCGCTGTTCCTGATCCCCGACTAGGACTCTCTCACTTGGAACCAGGGAGGGAATGGAAAAAGCCAGGAATTGGAAAGAGGGAATGTTTACATGAACGATCTGGTGCGCCGGTGCTTGCTAGGGAGGGAATGGATACTGGAAAGAGGGAATGTAAATACATTATCGACTTGGTGCAGAGGTCGGGCCACTACTATTTAATAGTCAGATCTCTGGCTCAACTCAAGCAACCGGAAGAGTCGCACAAAGGAGAGCAAACAACCGGAAGAGTTGCAGAGTAAGCGAAAGGAAATCCATATAGGAATAGGAAGAGAGAGCTTAGAATAGCTTAGAGCCGAAGAGAGCTCAGATGCTAACTAAGATCAGAAGTAGAGAATCCGAAGAGCTAGAGAAGATGCTCAGATGCTCAGATGCTAAGATCAGAACCGACCGGGGAGCCAAGCCAAGTGAAGCAGAGCAGAGTAGGGGAAGCACAGATAGAACAAAGCGCGATACTGGAGGTAGAGTGACATGACAGGCAGAGATAGAAATGAAGACCTTTCTCATAATTATATAGAATAATAAAATAAGAATACAGTACGAATAACCACGTCAGTACAAAGTGTACAGATTGATTGATGTCAGTACAAAGTGAGAGCACTACAATAGATAATTGATAGCCCAGACTTTAGAGTTAAAGAGATCAGCCTAGACACGTACAGTACACTTTCCTGTGTAAAGGAGAAAAAAAGACTATAGTGACAAGAAAGATTGCGTACAATGACGAGTTCGGGATTCAGGAGAACCATAGCATACAAGGACGAGTTAGCATAAAATACCGACGTAGAATTCGAATAGAATGCCGACAAGAAGAGTGACGAAAAAACAAAGTTTAGCTATCAATAAAAAGTGTAGCTATCCAGGATACGAGAATGAAGAGTGACGATAAAAAGATAAGTAAAAGGGAAGTATAGCTACCCAGGGATACAGATACTTAGGAATTGCTATCCAGGAGAATCCAAATAAAGAGAAAAAGAAAACACTTGTTAGTAGTGCTTTTTAGTATAAGTAAGGGTTCTATATCTGGGAATAGAAACTACAAGAAAAGAGAAATGCCCCTCCATAAATGGATCAGTTAAAGAATTGCTTAACACTAATGCCTCTACAAGAAAGCCCTTCCATAAATGGATCAGTTAAAGAATTGCTTAACACTAATGCCTCCCCATACAAGTACCATCATTAGGGGGACAAAAGAAACTGAAAGAAACTCCCTAAGAGGTATTAAAAGTGCTAGGATATGTGCGTAACAAAAATACAGGTAGTAAATGCCCTTCCATAAATGGATCAGTTAAAGAATTGCTTAACACTAAAAGCCCTACACAATAGTACTAATTAGCTTAACACACTAAAAGCCCTACACAATAGTACTAATTAGCTTAACACAAATGCTCTCAACAAGCGAAGCGGCCAAAACCCATCAGCATTTGAGGTCACGACTGGCCCTACGCGTAGCGATAACGAGATCGGCTTTAGAGAGCTGAGAGCATCAGCAACAAGGGAGTTATTCAAGCTGTTGCTGTTGTTGTAGCTAGGTCCTGTGTCCACTACGTCTTAATTGTTTGTTAGGAGCAGTTGTAGCTCGTTTTATGGCTGTTGTAGCTCGTTTTATGGCTCCACTACGTCTTAATTGTTTGTTAGGAGCAGTTGTAGCTCGTTTT
Source organism: Zingiber zerumbet (assembly GCA_037833815.1). NCBI lineage: Eukaryota > Viridiplantae > Streptophyta > Magnoliopsida > Zingiberales > Zingiberaceae > Zingiber > Zingiber zerumbet. The sequence continues at coordinate 4,629 of JBBMJZ010005535.1, read as the reverse complement.
ATGGCTGTTGTAGTGGTCGTAATTGTTTGTTAGGAGCTGTTGTAGCTCGTTTTATGTTGATAAGGTTCTAAATGGTCCACTCTATTCTAAATACCCTCACCTTTAGTTCACGACCAGACTGGACTAGATTCTCATTGGCTCTTCTTACTCTGCATAGTTCACGACCGGACTGGACTAGATTCTCAGTCGACAGTTCATTATCAGTCTACACTACAGTTCCCGACCAGATGAGACAGACTAGATTCTCAGTCGACAGTTCATTATCAGTACATGGTTCACAACCGGACCAGATGCTCAGTACATGGTTCGCACAGCCACTCATAGTCAGTTCCTCGGCGCGCAGCCACCACTCGTAGTGTAGTCAGTTCTGAGTCCTTTCACAGTCCAGTTAGTATTCCCTCCTTTCAGTAAGTATTTCCCATAGCTATATAGTTTAGTATGTATTGCAAGTCTTCCCCATAGGATGCATTGCCTAGCCTGAGTTTAGTCTGAATCAGTCAAGTCCGCAGCAATTATCCTTAGTACAGTCCGCAATAGGGAGCAGCACAATTATAGTGGGCGAGTAGTACGCACGCAGGAATTATAGTGGAAATCCAGTCCGCATAGGGAGCAAGAAGTCGGCTAATAGGGAGCTGGGCTCGCACCTATCTTTTCATGAGTCCGGATGGTACGGAAGAAATGAATGAGTACGGAAGAAATAGGGAGCAAGAAGTCGGCTATGAGTAGGCTCGGCTCGTCCTTAGTTGATTTAGGATGGAAGACTTGAATTAGGCAGGGACCAGGAGAATCTTTAGGATGGGACCGGAAGACTTTCATTAGCCGGGCCATCGCATAGGACCCGAGCTTCTCCCTTGTACCGAACCCGCTCATGGCACCGGGAATTGAGTTCCGAGGCACCTCGCCACCTAACTAGCCTGCTGAGCTGAGCGTTGAGTTCGTTCGGACCTTATGAGCAAGCAGCAAGCACCTAACGACGCCTGCCTGGCCACCTCGCTGACTAGCCTCGGTGAGTTCGTTCGTTTTCCTTGGGCACCTGAACCCCAGCCTTCTAAACCGACTGCGGCTGCCCTCGCCCGGGCTTGATTCTCTCGCCAGGGCTTTCTTATTCATTCTGATCAAGTATGGGTATGGTAGTAGGGGACAGAACCCATGGAACTCAATCTCATTATTTTAAGAACGCTTCAATTGGTTTAGCGAATCTTTTCAATGAAAGTAGGGGTCTTCAGAGGCCCATGGAGCGGTGCGAAGCCTGAGACCGACTGGTAGGTGTGGAATTAGGGTCGGGCCGCCCTCCCTATCACTGATGGCTATCCACTCCTTATCCCACTAAGCCAAGGCTAGCTATCTACTCCCTCACCGAACAGAGCTAAGATAGTGAGAAAGGATTCGAAGAAGGTGGGTAGAGGCGCTGAATGAGGATTAGCTAGCTCACCACGAGAAGGGTCGGTCTGTCCAGTACAGCAAAGGAGGAGATTCAAGGAGTCGTGAATTAGAATACTTTACGAACCCGGCACCCCGAACCTGCAGCTGAAAGGTTTGATTCTCTATCTTTCCTTTCTTTAAGTCCAGTTATCGGAGACGTCGGTGCCCTCGTTCCTCTTATCAGTCCTTGTAAGTTATGTAGGTTAAGGGGTCTGAGGGAGAAAGAAGTTTTTACTCGTAAGTCCGGGGAAGCGGCGACGTACTTGGAATCAGACTCACTGGAAAGGGCTATAACAGCTTTGGTGCAGCGCGCCAGTTTAATTAGTGTTCCGTTTTATCCCGTCTACACTTAGCTGTCGCTCGTCCCTTCCTCTTATTCACACGTCGCTATCGCTCGTCCCTTCCTCTTATTCACACGTCGCTATCGCTCGTCCCTTGCCTTTAATATATCCTTATTCCGGTTAAAGAGGGCCGAGAGTCACCCCGTCTAACTCACTCGGCCCATAGGGGTAGATCTTTTCTTTCGTAGTTTTGAATAGCCATGTTAGCAACTATACTGGTAATAATCCGCGGTTGGGTTGGAGTTCATTCCAAGATCAAGAGTCGTTCTGAATGGCCATTAACGACTGTTGCTGCGAATGATAATGGTATTTAGCGCTCGACCATTAGGGGCGAAGAGCTGAACGAAGGGAAGGGTCAGAAATGTATCTACGTTTTGAATAGCCATTCACGACTGCGAATGATAATGACGCCTTTCCGGAAAGATCTGAATGGCATGTAGCCTCAAACGAGATTCCCGACCTAGAACGACTCTTGCTTATTCATAGCCATTCACTCTAATCTCTCGTCCCAAACGATCAAACAGAAAGGACAGAAGGCCCTAAAAACCCATCAGCAGTATTTTGCCAAAACCGGATTCAACTCACTAAGCAACCGGAAGAGATAATACTCACTAAGCAACCGGAAAAGGAAAGAGTGAGTGATAGGCATTAGAAAGAGGGCGTTTAGGCTCGAAGGCCGTCAATATTGGTAGATCTTTCGTAGTTACTAAATTCATTCATTTAACTACTCGACAGAAGAATGAGTCCTCTGCTCTACCAACTGAGCTATCCAGACTCTTTCCCATGCATCATCCAGGAATCATACCAACTGAGCTATCCCGAACCATAACTCATAAGTCAGAGGGGTTCTTATAGGCTTGTTTTAGTTTTTCGCTTAAAAGAAGTTTCTTCTGTGTATGAGCATTTCTTATAATGTTTCTCTATGCTAAATTACTAGACTCAGCTAGGAGGGCAGACTCAGTAGATCAATTCCTAGACTCAGGTGGGGCTTTCAAAGTCGCTCCTGGGGCAAAAGCAGACTCTGGAGCAGCAAAAGTAGATCCATTCGTAGACTCTGTTGTTGCTTTAGGCTCCGCAAAAGTAGATCCATTCGTATCATCAGTTGCTCAAAAATAGCATCATCCCTTGCTTTCCAAGTTGGCGCTCAAAATCTGGTGCTTTCAAAGTTGGGGCTCAAAAAGTAGAACTCAGTCGGGTCTGCGGATTCCGTTCCTGTTCCTAGGTCTTCGGCTTTAGCAGTTCCAGGGTCTTCAGTTCCTCTTCCTGGGTCTGAGGTTCACGGTCCGCGGGTTGACGCCTTTGAAGTTCACGTTCCTAGGTCTTCGGATGTAGGAGTTCCTTTAGTTGATGCTGCTTCCGTTCCTAGTGTTCCTGCCTTTGGAGTTCCAGTTCCTAAAGTCAATGCAGCTTCCTAAAGTCAATGCTGCTACTGTTACTGCTTTAGGAGTGGATGCAGCTGCTTCCGTTCCTAGTGTTCCTGCCTTTGGAGCTGGCACAGGAGCTGGCACAGGAGCTGGCACTTCAGACTACGACGCGGATGCCTTTTCAGTTCCCGGTACTAGGGCTCACGCTCTTCCTGTTCACGTTCCTTTAGTTGAGGCCTTTTCAGTTCCTCTTCCTGGGTCTTCGGCTTTAGCAGTTCCAGGGTCTTCGGATGTAGGAGTTGAGCCTTCGGATGTAGCAGTTCCTAGGTCTTCGGCTTTAGCAGTCGAGCCTTCGGGCTCAGTTGATCCGGCTATAACAGATAGAGGCACTCTCCGGCGAGAAGGGTCACTTACCCACCACCCCTTGTGTTTCACAATCTTAACAGATAGAGGGGAGCCCGGTATTAGGGTTCTAGATACAGATAGATACGTTTGTTCAACCGTCCCTCGCGTTTCAGAGGAGGAATACACGCCTTGGGGCAAAACCCCACGGACAACGAAGGAAGGAAAGCAAGGGATCAATTTGACGCAAAAAAAGTCGAACTCAATTTCCTAGGGAAAAGCTTAGGGAAAAAACTAGATCAAGTCGGTGCTTGCGAAGTAGCTGCATTCGTAGCTAAATTCGTAGAATCTGTTGTTGCTTCTAAATTCCTAGACTCAAAAGTTGCTTCTAAATTCTTCCTCAGTTGGGGAAGTTCCAGTTTCAGTTCCGGCTGTTGATGTTGATGTAGCAGTTCCGGCTGTTGATGTTGATGTTGATGTAGCAGTTCCGGCTTTTCATTTTAGACCGAAATCCCATAGGGAATGCCTAAGGGGAAAAAAAGTAGATCAATTCGGTGCTTTCGAAGTAGGGGATTCAAGTTTCTCAAGTCGGGGAGAAAAAAGTAGATCAAGAAGTCGCGTCGTAGACTCAAAAGTAGAATCCTACGTTGCTGGTAAAGTAGAATCCTCCGTTGCTGGTAAAGTAGACTCCGTTCCTGGTGCTGTTGCTGGTGCAGCTTTTGTTAAAGTAGAATCCTCCGTTCCTGGTGCTGTTGCTGGTGCAGCTTTTGTTCCCGCATTAGTAGCAGCTGTTGAAAAAGTAGCTCTTGTTGCTAAATTCGTATCATCAGTTGCTGCTTTTTTAGTTGTTGCTAAAGTAGAAAAGACTACAGTAGATAATGCTGCTACTGGTGCTGAGTCTTCGGATTTCTAGTTTAGGCATTCCTCCGCTTTTGAGAGGTCTTCGGATTTCGAGTTTAGGTATTCCTCCGCTTGTGAGTTCTTATATAGGTACTCTCCTGTTATCATATAAGGTGAGACGATAGTCGATTGGCGAAGAGCTTTTAGTAAGGGAAGGGGAAGACCGATCCTTATAATAGAGCGTACTCAACTAAAGGGTGCGATCTTACCTTTAGACTAGGAGGCATATCCAACTTCTCAGTCTGAGATCTGCCCTTGCC
>JBBMJZ010005492.1:0-11756 GCA_037833815.1 Zingiber zerumbet | reverse complement strand
TTCTCGCTCCTCTCTGTTTTGTCGATCATTGGTTCCTTTTCTTTCTCCTTCCCCTCTTTCTTTTGCTCGCTGTCAGCTTCATCCTCTGTGAGAACGGACTCAGACGGCACTACTACTTCAAACACATCCATCGTCGCCGGCGAAGTGACGCTCTCTTCCACTGTATCATTTTTTCGAACACCTTCCGGTTGAGAATCCCGAGAAAGAGCAAGCTGCTCCTCTTTTCTTTTCTTGGCCAAGGCAGCAGCAGGGACACGCTTCTTGGCCTTCACAAGGGCTCGCTCCGCTTCGCGCTTGGCGGCTTCCGCCTCGGCCAGCTGCTCCCTCAGTTTCTTGAGCTCCACCTGCGCTTTGCTCAGCTTCGTCTCCAGCTCCGCCGCCCTCGTGGTCCGCTTCCTCTGCTGCAAACAACAACAGCTACGTCAGAAAACGGCAAACGCAGAGCAAGGAGCAACCTTGCTCCTCGCTTACCTCCTGTGGTCCCCCGCGAGGGGACACCTTTGCGCCGCCGTCGACGGCCGTAGCCGCCCGGCGGCGCGCGCTATTGGCCTCGGAGCAGGCGGTGCTCCGCAGGTGCAGCGGCGCGCGGGGAGACGGCCTCTGTGGCGCGTCCGACGATCCCCTACTTCCCATCAAAACTCCTTCCTCGCTCGCTCAACTCCGCATCAAACAGCAGCGCAGCAGACAGGGCGAAAGTCCCCCTCACCAGGACCCAGGCGTCGCAGTCACCCCAGCTTTTAATGGCTCCTCCTCTCCTTCCCAAGGCTGTCTGTCTTCACCCTGCCCATGTGGTGGACGATCAACGGTCAAAATAAATAGCTGCAGAGAGGAAGAAGCAGCAGCCAGTAAAGAGCACAGATTTCAAAGACCTCCTTCAAATTTCAAACTCTGGAGGATGAGGCAGCGCGGACAGTAGCAGCGGCCAGCGGACATTAAATTAGTACATGTGAGCAGAGGATGACAGTGAACGTTAGGGATGAGAAGCATTAGCATTAGCACATGCAAGCAAAATTGTAATGGCTTTGTCTTTGTAGGTTTTCGACTACATTTTCAACAAATTACCAAGACAAGAACAGAGACAGGCTTTGATTCTCACCTCTACTTAAAGAACCTTGTTTCAAGCAAGATGCGTGTTTTCTTCACTATGATGGACTTGAATAGTTAACAGTATATTTATAGTAGAACGGCATGGGAGGAAGAAAAAGGGCGTGGCTTTGGAATCCGGCAAGAGGACAAATGAACCTCCCTCAAAAGCAGGCAGCCTTTTCTATTTCCCTTTTCCGGATTCTCTTCCTGTCACAGTCCGGTTGAAATCGGCTAAACATGGAGTACCAGAAAATATTTTATAAAAAATCGTAATAATTTTTTAAAAATTACAATTTTATTTTTATATAATTTTTAAAATTCATATCGTATTAAAGAATTACAAGGTCCACTATGTTAACGCTCAGTTAATTTTTAGTGAAGTATTTAATGAAACAAAATCCTCACTGAAAGAACAATCAATTTAAAAAAATCTTTTGAGACAATTGCCATGAAGATTGATGTTATGCAGGCAGGTATGCTTTCTTGTCAGCTCTTCTGTAAAGGGAGTGCACGCTTGCAGTATCTCGGTCGATTCCACTGCTCCATGAAAGAAACCTGTCTCCCTCTGCCTTTAGGATGATAATCATTTTAGAGAGGATTAATCAACGAAAGAAAGGCTTGAGTTTTACTCTTTCCTAGGGATTCAGGCATCACATGCCTGTAATAATCACTCTCGGGTTGTTGGGCTGACCTTATTCCTCTCAAACTTGTTTATTGAGTGGCAAAAGGATTTATTTGATTACTTATTAGGGGTGTTTAGTCGATAGATTTGGGAATGAAGAAATGAAATAATAGTAAAAGATAATGTTTGTATTGTGGATTTGAAATGACAATTTGAAAATAATTTCTAAATTTATGAGAATTAACCAAACTCATATAACTAGGTGAATTTCATTTTCATTCTATTCCTATTCTATTTTACTATGAAGTTTATACCCATAGTCATTCTTATCATTTAACCATAGTCATCGCGAATATGATTAGGAGGACAAAAACGTGCAGAAATTGACATAATTTTCATTCAAAATCAACATACAACCTAACAATACAGATTTTTCTTTTTCATAACTAATACCCACTTAAAACATAGAAAGGAAAAAAAGAAACAAAGATTCTTGGATTTCGAGTCTCTGGCCTAATAACAGGATCAAAGGTTGTTAGACTGTAAAATTACTGGTCACACATTAGATAGATGCTTCAGCCTTACAGAGTTTAACCAAATCAATCCTTAAGCAAAAGAAAGGTAACTTTGAGCAAATTCACCTTCTTTTACTTGCCTGAACAGCAACTTGAATAGCTACTAAATGACGATGCTGAGAACTCGTAGATCTTAGCTTAGCTTAGCTTAGATATCACAATTTAGATGATGAGCATTTGATAAGATGGCATGATCTAGATGTACAAGCCAAACCGTGACTGCTGTTGAGAAAGCCCTCCCTCTTTTTATCCAACTACAAATAGGCGTCTGGAGATGAAAAAAGGGAAGTATGAGCACACATCTGAAAGAGGATGTTGCAAATATAAATATAATAGACAGTGCTAATATTACAAATTGGAACCGCACATATGTTCTTACTTTAAGAATAGATAAACATTATTGTTTCATACTCTTATAGACAATAAAGGAAGGTACAGTGGTATTGCATAACTCCTAGTCTAATTATCACATCCTTAGGACAACAGAGTAAGTGACAAATAAACAACCAGCAAATACAAGAGCCATAAGCTCTTTATGAGTCTTCATGCAAATGGAAAACACATTTCCAAATTCGAAGAGATTCATCTGAGATGATTTACCAAACATAAGAATAACATTTGTCATGATACACGAAAGAAACTAGTACTTCTGATGTGAATACATAGGTTAACCGTAGTTGTCTATGAAGCTCATTGAACCCTCTGCAATCCATTGTTCTTAAGCAGGGGAGATAAATCAAAATTGAATTGAAAGGTGGAAACCAAACCAATCTTGATGGGAAACAATTCACTCTTCATTGTAGAGATAGGTGAGGATATTAGATAAGCCTTAATGCATAAATGGTAGTTGTTCTATCAAGCTCTATATGCAAAATAGTTAGCCATATAGTTTTAGTGCAGCATTGCAAAGAGTTCAGCAGAGGAATAATACTAATGTATTAACTTTGATGATGAAGAATGTAGGGAAAATCACATTAGTTTGACATATGAGCAACACTTAAATGTACCACAAAGTGTCAGAGGCGTTTACAAACTAAATAACTGCACATTCACAAGATGTAACTAAATGACACCAAGACTCATTTGAATTCTTTTTTGTTAAGGTAACAAAAGGATATATCACCAATACTAGCAACACTCAAATATAAGAAAAGTTCAAATAAAAGTATACTTGAATATATATATATATATACACACACACACACACACTAACTGCATGCATTACTGATGAAATCTGCAACAAATTGGTTAAGCTACCAAATTGATTTCCAAGTTATGAAATGATCATATCAGGGAAGAGTAGTAAGAGAATGGTGTGGCTAATATCCAGCAATTCATTTCTAGAAATGTAAGAACAAAGAGTTGGAAAATCCACAGCAGCAAGAAACTCCTGCTCGCATGAAGAGAAACTATAACTTTTGGTTTTTTAGAAACATAATAAAGATAACTGTAAAACAAAAGTTAAAAGGTGACGTCTCTTACCGGTGCCCGATCTTTTGGCACGCTTAATTTTGGCAATCTGCACTTGCGTGTCCACGATGAGCTGCATCTTCTGGAATTCAAGCGTCTTCGTGAACTCCATTCGTTGCTTCTCTAGCTCCATCATCTGCCTCTGTTTTGCCCCTTCCACCCTCTCGTAGATCTCCGCAAACCTCGTGATCGCCCTGGCTAACTCTCGAATCCCGTTTCCTTCTCCTTCCTTAGCCTTTTTCCAATCCCTTGCTGATCTTGATGATGATCTTGACGGCGAGTCAGATCCCACGTCCTCTTCATCTTTGATGTCCTCCGCGGCCGCCTCTGCAGCTGCGGCCGCTCGCCTTAAGATCGGATTGTCCACAGATAACGCAGTGGCGGCCGACCGCTTCCCCTTCGGTTCCGCCGAGCGCACGGCGGTGGCAGCAGGCAAGAGGGAGCCCTTGCGGTGGAAGGGGAGCGGAAGGGCGAGCGGCGGCGAGGGAGGGGGCTTCTTTGGGGGCGGGGAGGACCCAATGAGGACGTCGAGGCGGATGAAGAATGGCCACTGGCTTTCGGCGCCGGCGGAGATCCGGGTCTTCTCGACCTTGTACTTCTTCTTCAGGGTGTCGATCCGGTTCTTGCACTGGACGTCGGTGCGGGCCGGGCGGCGTCCAGCGCCTGAGCGGGAGTTCACGGCGTCGGCGACCTCCTGCCAGTGCTTCTGGCGCAGGTTCCCGCGATTGAGCTCGATGTAGCGATCGCCCCAGGCGTCGACCAGCACCGACGTCTCGCCTTCGCTCCAGCAATCCTCCCGGTAAGGCAGCGCCGGATTCGGTGGCTTCGTCGTCGAATCCATCTTCCCAAACCCTTATCCCCTTATCCTCTCCTCTCTCTCTCTCACGTTATTTGGTCGTCGTCGGCGTTAGGGTTGGATGGGGGAAAGAAAGAGAAAGAGGGGGCAGGTAAAAGAGGGGAGACGGCGAAGGCGCCGGCTGCGCGTGAGAGGCACGTGCGGCGGGACGGCGAGGGGGGCACGCTGGCGCCTGCGGTGGATGATAGAGTGGGTCCACGGGAACGGACCATCATCGCCGTTGGTCATGGGAAACGATTCGGGAGTGGACGGGGGAGACCGGGTCAACATCGTCGACGACGTCGTAGCGCGAGTCGTTCGAATCCGCTGTTATCGCGGGCTTCTTTTTTTTCGTTCGTAACGGGGTTCCTGCGCGCGGTGGCGGAAGGACAGAGGCGATGAATTCGGCGACGAGTTGCGAACTTCCCAAATTGGCCCTGCCCACGAGACTACGCGTCGGCTGATGGAGAGGGTAGAATTGGGATTCGAAGTAGGAACACTAACAGCGCGTGATCAACCGATGACAGAGAAGTCAGAAGAGGACCACCCACGCCGGTTGTCGTTGTCCTCGGTGCTGCTGAAGAAAGGCGAAGGTGATCGCGCAATAAAAGCAAAAATAAAAATCCTATTTTTGATGGTTCCTGTTCTCCGTAGTTGACCACTTGACCTCGCGTGCCTCAGGCGTGCCGTCGGTTGGCTTTCTCCCCAAGGAACCTCTTCCTCCTGGCCTCCTTGTTTCTTCGTTTAAAACCCTAACCGGCGAAGGCGGCATCGTCGATCGGTTTCGATCAGGGGTGGAGGCGCTATTGCCATGTCGGGGACTGGTACGATCTCGCAGGATTGGGAGCCCATCGTGCTCCGCAAGAAGGCCCCCACAGCCGCCGTCAAGAAGGATGAAAAGGCCGTCAACGCCGCACGCCGCAGCGGTGCCGAAATCGAGACCATCAAGAAGTGTATTCTCTCTTTCTCTCTTCGGCTCCATTTCCTTTTAATTTCGGCCGACATAACTTTGTCGATTCGTTATTTATTTGTATGTATTTCGCAGACGATGCTGGAACGAACAGGGCGTCTTCAAGTAGCACGTCTCTGAATACGAGGAAGCTCGACGAGGAAACTGAGAATCTTTCTCGTGAGTAATTCATATATTTACTTACTTTTGCTGGTTTCCTGAATTTGCCATGATATGATATTGATTGCTTAAATTTGATTGTTGTAAATTAGAAATCAAAATGTAAGTTTTGATTAATTTCCTAGATTAGGCCAACATATGAAGAACCCATATAGAAGGTATCATCAAAAAGTTTTCTTCTCAGCCATCCAACTGTTTTTCCCCCTTTAATTTCTGTTGTCAATTAATAAGGTTGAAGTCCCTGGTAATAGAACACCCAATTCTACAAGAACTTGAGCAATTGCAATATTTTGGTCCTTGAACGTTACAGCTTGGTGCATGGTCTCATTGGTTGCTTGTTTGATTCAGGCTATTTTGTCTTACATCAAAGCAACAACTTAAAGATTCCTTTCCAAATGTATTTACCTCTAAGATATCCAAGTAACAAGAAGGAAAGTGGTTATGTCAATGATCTTGACCATAGTTACTTGCCATCAATATCAGTTTTTCATTTCTCTTGTTGATATCATTCAGTGGCTTGTATTTGCAAGTAGAATAAAATTAATGGATATCAGTTATCAGTTGCTTGCTGTTGATATCAGTTTAACTGTTCCTTTCTGTTGAGAATGCACAATGATCATGCCACAAACAACTAAATTTCTACCACCTGCTTATTTCAAAAATTTTCTTACCTTCTACATCTGCTTTTTTTTTGCCCGAAGATGAACACGTGTCAAGTGAACTGAAGAAGAATCTGATGCGAGCTCGACTGGACAAGAAGTTGACGCAGAGCCAACTTGCACAGGTAGTATGTTAATGTTGGCTTTTCACTCCCAACTCATTGTGTATCATATCTAACAAATCACAGTGCATAAGCTATGTTAGGTTGACTTTCTATTTCAACTCTTATTGTGTATCTTATCTAACAAATCATACTGCATCAGCTAATCAATGAGAAACCCCAAGTGATCCAAGAATACGAGTCAGGAAAGGCTATTCCAAATCAACAGATAATTACCAAACTTGAAAGGGTGCTTGGAGTTAAACTGAGAGGTAAAAGGTGAAACAGGACACCAAGAACTCACCGATGATCAAGCCTGTGGTAAAAAATGTTTCATACGCAGTAAATGGATTTGTGTAGCTGAGCCACATCTTCTGTACGTGTAAAATGTGTTATCTTTTTCCTTAATGTGCTTGCGAACCTAGTGTATAAAAGGTTGAAGTAACTGGTTTGGTTGTGTATGATATTTTGATAATAATAATATGTTTATTATATAAAGAGTTTGATCAAAGTGACATTAATTCACTGCAACACGTAAATTTAATTTAATTCAGGGAAATATAACCTTGAATAACAATAATCAGCCAGTAAGATTAAACCCTACTTTCATCACTTGCACCGTGAAGTAAAGTAAGTGCATCCATGTACATGCCTTATAAAATATAAAGGTAAATATATCAAGTGATTAATTAACCAAAAGCCATGTGATGAGTAATTCTAATCAATTAGTTTCCCATCATAAATCCCGTTCCTAAATTTGCAGCCCAGAAATCAGCTGCGCTGTCTTTCTCTACTTGCAACGTGAATGAAGCAGGCACCAGGCACAGTCCTCTGCTCCTCAAGTCCTTCTCTTCCTCTTCCTCCTCCTCCTGTTAAACTCTTTTATTAGCTAGAGAGGGTTTTAGCTTGAAACTAAATAGCAGGGAGACATTAAGCTTACCAGTTGGCGGTGTCTGTGGCTGCTGGTATTGTTCCTTGATGCTCTGCCAAGGTACGGGGAGCTCAGAGCCTGCATCAGGTAACGAGGCATTCTATTCTAAATTTCCAATCTCTGAAACACACGCTATGCATACATGCATGACAACAGAGAAAGACAAGAGTTGGGCACAATTACAAGAAGAACTCTACGCAAAAGGTGTGGAGGTCCATTAGGTTTCAATATTCCATTTCATTTTTTTCAGCAGCTTTTACTGCACGCGTGCTCCCTACCTGGTCCTCCATCTCATCGAAACCCAGGCAGTGTGCCTGCTTGTTACCTGGTGGCTCTTGTGTGTGTTCTTTTTAAGGGAGGGAAAGATGGAGAGAGAATAGACCTGAATTTGACCGTGGAGGAATCTGATGTAGCCAATGGCTTCTAGTAATACAGACGCAGTGTCAGTCTGAAAGAAAAAATAGACTCATGTCAGTGGTAAAGCATACCTCGCCATGATACATATTGGAACTGCTCCATTTATCCGTCCATAAGAGTTTGTTTCCCCGGTAGAGATGGACGAAGAAGAAAAGAAGAAGAAGAAGAAGAAACAATATTTTCCTTGATAATTATTTTGCACCACAAACGAAGGGATATTCAAGATTTCCCCTTTCCCTAAACATTTTGGTTGTGCCGGCCATTGAAGATAATAGGTTGGTTAGTTCTGTGTATGGTAAACATGGGCTTCTCTCACATGAGAAGACTGTTCTTCTAGATCACGAACCTCTAGAGGTTGCTCGATTACAAGACTCTGAGGAGCTTATTAGGAGAGGCAAGATTAATGAAGTAGACAAATTCCATGCAACGAGGCCAAAAAAAACACAGACAGTGGAAGAGAGAGTGATTGAGAGTTCATCGTGTATTAGCTGAAACTGTAGTGTAATGAATTCATGGATTTACTGATAAATAATACCTTTCCAAATGGAGAAACTAGCTGATGTAGAGCTGCTATTCTATCTCCCAGCTTCTCCTTTCTAACCTGGCCAAAGAGATTACATAAACAATTAAAAAAAAAAGTTTACATAAAATTATTCAATTTACTTTTGTAGTGCTAGAACAATATATATCTATGATCTTGTGAGAGAGGAACCTTGAGAGGTGACATTACTGAGGAGGCTTGAACCCTAGCCTTCTTGAAAGATGCACCGCCATTCCACTTAACATGGCAATTAAAAAAATGCAAATAAATAAGCAAAAATTCCTCTGACAAAGAGCAACTAAGAGCAATTAACTATATGTATATATACGCATAAATTAACCCTAAAGATCAAGGAATACATATATAATTCTTGCCTGATCAGGCGATGAGTGATCTACTTGGTGATTTTGCTTTCTGTGTGCTGGTCTGCTGCCATTTGAGAAGTCCAAAATATTGTTGCTGCTGAAGCTTGTAGTGACGCAAGACCTAGGAGAGGAGGCTGCCACAACTTGGGTAGTACTACTCCATGGAGATCTACTTGCTCCCTGATCATCTTCTCGACGAGGATCTTTAAAATGGACACAATCATTGACACTGTAGCCATGTTCTTCTTCGTCTTCCTTGAGTTCATGGTCACTCAAACCTTTAGCATCAGTAGATGATCCATATATTGGAGCATATGTGCAGCCTTCCTCCACCAAATTCCCCCTACCATAAATATATATATATCGTTCACAAGTCCTATATTATATATATATATATGCATTTGTTCAAGAGAGTAAAGAGATAAAGAGGGGTGTCGATCGAAGTATTACAGCAAGAGTTGGCTCCATGAGTACTCAGCTGGTAGCTCTCTTGATCTGAGATCATGGCAAGGGATCATGGGGTTAAGTGTCTTCAAGAACTTTGGAAATTTCATGGGGGAAGGCAAGGAAGCAGTGGAGGATAATAGATTAGGCATCTCCTGAGGTGGCATCATCATCAGGTCATTGATGCTCCACTGCAAGCTAGGGTTTGGTGATCTCTCTATCATCATTTGCTGCACCAAGGAACTCTCATGTTGATGATGGCTGTGATGATGAGCTCCTCCTCTATTCATACCTAGAAGACTCTCCTTAGGGTTCAATTCTTCACTCCTAGCTAGGTCAACCCCCTTGGATTCTACTAGTTTGCAACCAGGCTTACAATGGTATGGGGGAGCCTTATTTTTCTTTTTGTTCACCTTCCCTTCCACCCCATCTTTTGATTAAATAATATATGTTTTTCTTCTAACTTTCCATCTTTCCCTTTCTTTTTCGCTTGCTTTTGCTTTATCACAAAGTTGGCAAACAAAAGGTGGTGGCAGCTTCATGAACAGTGACTCATTGAGAGAATGTTTTAGGCAAGGTTAGCCCTTGATTTAAGTAAAAGCTACATGATTGTAGGGTTTAGAGTTAGACGTATAGATGTGCATATAGATCTAAGTATAGCAAAGTTTAACTCCTTTAATTGTCTATATATATAGTTGAAGAATGACAAAAGATAAGTTGATGCTAGAGTGAAAACTAATCTATTAGGTGAGAGATTTGGACCACCTATATAAAGAATATTAGTCCATATCACTTTAGATTACCTAATTATATGTTAATTATTATTCTTTTCTTATAGCTTCTCGTGATGATCAATTATTTAATTGTTTATTAATGCTGGTTTTTGAGAAACTTGTGTGTCATTTTCTTATTGTACAATGAGAGCCAAAAATCAACTAGATTTAATTTTTTTGACTAATAAAATAACAGAACTTCAACTCAGTAATATTTTATAGTTTTAAAACTATAAAAATAATATTGAATCTGTTCTTTGAGCATAAAATTCGACACTTAATTCCTTGCTTAGAATAACAGCGGGATAATGTTTAGCGGGATAACTAAAGCTTTTGGCACCAAAAGAAAGCAGAACTGAAGCTTTAACCAGCAGAGAGTTACTGTTTAATATTCTTAAATTTCTAGGACCCTTCGCTTGAAGCCAAGGGACTATTAAGCATCTATGATCTGTTGAGTGTGACTGACGTTAGATGGAGGAAAGTCAGATGAAGTTCACCTGCAATTGATTCAAACCTCCCATGATCATGCATCCAATTCAGTGCAGTGCAGTGCAGCACTGCATCTTCTCCAGTGTCCTTTCTCTTTCTCTTCTTTTCCATTATTTTCAAGAGTTGGCTTATTAAGTTGCTCGTTGAATGTACTATGGTAAACCTTCACATTGAAGACCGGCAATTATGATAATGTTGACTGAATCAATGGAGTGAGAAATCAAATATTTTAATGAATTTTTCAAAGTACATTTCATACATCCTCAATCGATGTATCTTTATTTTTAAAGGAAAAAAAAACATGTGAAGAATGAGATGTCAGATGAGGACAAGAATATAAGTAGAGATAAGGAGAATAGTTATTGTTCTAATTCATCCAAAGGCACAAAGTTTAGACAACCATAGCAAACACATGCAACGTTAAAGAGACTTTATTGTTGATAAGCCAAAAGCGAATGATCAGCAAAAGAAAGGAGATTGAAGGAGATGGTGAGGCGGATATGTAATGCAGCCAAGAGCAACCATCAAATAGAAAGTAAAAGAAAGAGAAAAAAGAAATTAATTGGCTCCACAAAATTATGAGGTGAAAAAAAAGACGAAAAGAAAAGAAGAAAAAAGAAATTTCTTCTTCAGAAATCTATCTATATTTACCAAAGTAATTAACTGTCTGTCAAATCTGATGATCATTTGCCTAACACAATTTATTTGGCAATGGGCATTGTAAGTCGTCACAGTCACACGACTATGATACTTCAGTGAGTCTTTGTCATTCCTTTGGATGTTCACAGCATTTCAATTCGTTGAAGCTATCCTGTTTTTTGATGGAAGAAGTTTACTAGTTCAATAAAGAAGACAAAAATTGCAATAAGGTTGTTTTTCAGATAGACATTGAGATCCTTCTACTGACAAGATATTGGTTGCTGACTGCAATCTAACTCAACATTTCAGATTCAGATGACATGCACCTGCATAAATTAAAGCTCTTTGAAAGTTTGCCTTCATTAAAAAAAAAAAGATAAATATGATCAAAAGCCAAAATAAGGAGGCACATTAACTAGATGAAGGCCAATATTATTGTAATTGGGCAACTGTCAAGACGAATCATAGGTGCTCTGACACTCATGTCACATGTTGAACTAATTCTCTCTTAGTTGTTTCTTGCCTGACTTTTTTTTGTTTTTGACTTTTAGGAACTTGTCCTATTGATTAATTAGGATTGGGGTTACTCATGTCTCAAGTCTTCATCATGCTAAGTACTCCACAAAAGAGATGATATGCATGTCAACAGATATTCGCAATGTAGAAGCCAAAGCAGAAGA
>JBBMJZ010005478.1:0-47574 GCA_037833815.1 Zingiber zerumbet | reverse complement strand
TAGCTCCGTGCTGAAATGCTTCCTACCTGCCTAACATATTCCTCTAAAATTTTCATTAACGTCATCGTATTCATTTCAGTGCTTTATAAAACGTACATCTTTGGCGACAGTCTTCTTCCTACTTATCTTGGTGATAAAAGACAAATATGCTCGTTCGTAGCACCCCCGTCAATCCATCCCAAGTCAACACAGAAGAGGTAATCACAGACGGCTACTAACCGGGCTACTAGCATTTGGAATAGTAACTAGCACATAAGGGAGACATTTTATCTCGACTATACCGAGATTTAAACTCCAGACCTTATAGTGGAAATACCTCATATGCTAACTACTAGACCGTCATGAGGAAACCTTCTTCCTACTTATCTTGATCCAAGAAGACTAAAGGTCCCAAGAGGTGCCTGAAAAAAAGGGGAAAGCCCTCTAATTTAGAACTAGACGTTCCAAGAAACTTTTTTTTTAATGAAAAAAAAAGGTTGTAGATGGAGCACTAAGGTCACTTTAAGAATGCATATAACTGTTAGTGCAGAAACTACCAGCTAATTAAATTTTATTTTGATAATGATAAAAGATTAAAAAAAAAAAAAAATCTAAAGTTAAAGTTAAGATGTGTTATGATTTAACAAGCTTACCTGAGTATACAGATAAGATTTAGTTAAGATTAGACAATGAAATCCTGATCAAGAGATTGGGAACGATATCCTGATTAAGGGATTGGAGAAGAAGTCTTAGTCGAGAGAATTGAATACGAAATCTTGGTCAAGGGATTGTGCACGAAGTCCTGGTCAGGTGGACTAGACAAAAGACTTGGCAAATCAAGGACATCAAACATAAGTCCTAGGAGTTGCATACACCAGATAAAAATCTAGACGGATTAAGAATCAGACATCTAACGAAAATCCCAAAGATCAAGATCAGATGCTGAACAGCATATTGATACATCAATTTTCTATAACTTCCATGCTTACATATTACTCCGAAAAGCTTTTCACGACACTACTTCAATAACTGTGCTCTTCACCAGATATTTAGTTTTGTCGATACATTTTGATTAAAGCAATTTTCATATTCTTACTTCAAATTATAAATCTTTAAATTAATAGTGAATTATCCAACAAAAGATATCGATGATGAATAAGAGTTATTATAAGCTCTAAACTAAATAAAATTAACAATGTCAAAATTATCATTTTATTATTCCTCTACTTTAATTAATCTGAGTTTTATAAAAATATGAAAAAAAACATAAGTACTATTTAACAATCTAGCATTATTTTACTCGATCATGTAATAACCAGTGGAATGAAATGGAGCAATAATAAAATCCTATAATTAGTGTACTGAAATACTTTTATTTATAATCAACTCTTTTATTTGTATGATTCTTTTCACTTGTATGATCTATCTTATTTGTTATGGAATATCTGCTTTGCCTTTAATGGAGCTACGCAGTATGCTCTACTTGTCTATTTAATATATTTAATTAACTTGATCTATTTTACTCAATTAACTCAATTGACTTAACTGATTGTACCTATCTATATAACTTGATCGGTTTAAAAGGGTTTAACTTTTTTTTTTTGGCTGCTCAGCTCATCAAACCTGCTAGGGATGGCATTGGAGCGTTACTCCATATAATAAAATATTATATTTAATAGTGCCATTCAACCACCATCAAAATGTTAGTGAAATACTAAAAACCCTCGGCTTTTGATGATGAAATACGAAGGGAATCAAGACATGAAGGTTAGGAAGATCAAAAGCACATACTGTATCAAATTCTAGAAAACACTTTGCAAAACTAAGGCTAAAATTGCCTATTTAATTATCATCTTAGAACGCGTCGCATTAGATTTCTAGCTGCCTGATAGTTGCATGATAAGAGAATTCCAATAAGCACCTACTTTTATGCGACAACAATTACAGCTGCCGCCTCCCTAATTCGGATGGTTGCAATTCGGCTACAGCTGCTGCGAGTAACTAAAAGCTTCCAAGCAAAACTCATCTGTAAGATCATGTAAAGCACAAACAGGATGAATAAAAAAGTTCACACATGTAACGCAGTAATGGCACAGTGGTTCGACACTGCGATATTTTACATAATTCAAAAGGCTGCATTCTCATCTTAGCACTTAATATTAAGAGTTCGACAAATTCTGAGTGGCGGTGGAGAAAATAAGTACTAGTGGGGTCTTGTAGCTTATAAATCTACCGATCTCTCCCTAAACGAGCAGATCGCATTACCAGCACTGCATTTTACCAGAAAATTACATCCATAATGAGCTTCTAGAACGATTCAGATATCAGATGAAGGAAATAAATAATCCGTACCTAGCAATGAACATGCATCCTTTGTGATTCGAGAATTAGAAAAACACAAGATAGCACAAGAAACTGAGGGCTAGAACAAAAGTAACCTGTATTCTTTAAATAAAAATAGCTCAACGTCAGTCAGCAGCACCAGCAACGCCAGTCTGCATTAAAAAAATTATTATCAATGGCAACTCTGCCAAAGAACGAATTACACGAGAATGCTTTCCAAAAAGAGCAACATGTCAATGCAAATGGACATATATCATTGACAACTAACTTTTTGATTTTCCTTTATGACCTGAAATTTAAAAAGACGAACCAAAAATAAGTTACCGTATCTTGTATTGAAAAGAGAGAAGAAACAATAACAACTGAAGACTCTTTTTCCACTTCAAATAAAATGATGAATAAATAAAAAAAAAGTAGTGTCCCATGATTTATCTCTTCTATGTTGGCATAAGAACGGGCTGACGGAGGCGCTAGGCGAGCAAATCGCCTTTTGCCACCATGAATAAAAAACTAGTGGCACAGTTGGTTCATGCAAGGGTGTTGCTATTAATAGGCCAAAGATCGACTCTCAACGTGTTTGGAATGCCTCATTGATTGCCTCAGCCCCTCCTTTGCATTCCTTCTGTTGCTAGACAAAGCCCCTGTAATTTACCTCCCTTTTAGAGGGTGGAGGGTCACCCTGGAGGGGCCACCAAGATGACGGTTTCACCTTTGCGGTCAATGAATTAAAAAAGAAAAAAAGGTATCACCCTCACAACATACATGCACCCACTCACTAGCTTGCCCGTCTACCTACCTACCCACCCACTTGCTCACACATACATGTGTGCAAGTGTGAGGACACATGCGTGGTGTGTGTTTGTGCACACGGACACACCATATCCATGCTATATGTAAATAATTGTTTACTAAAGAAAACAAGTTAGTTTTTTGCTAATTAAGGAAAGATTAACACTAGAAATTAAGACTTAATTACAGGAAATAATAGGAAGAAACAGCTAACGTCAACTGGAATCACTGGCTTCTAATGCCTTAGAGCATAAAACACTACAATACTCGTAAATCAACTTACATAATCTTCGTTCTCATTCCTATAATCATACATCGTGATTCCTGAAAACATATTTGGTCTCGATAGAAGTAAAGTAGGCGAAAAAACCTACAATATCATATCACTATGACTCTTTAATACTTACATCACATGATAATGTTATTCTAATATTAAAATACTGCCTTTCTTATATGCAAAAGGATTTTTTTCCTGCATTACAATCCAACAATATTTCCTCTTTCAGCAAGAATAGAATGATTGTAAATCATCCTAATCATGATTAAACATCATGTCATGAAACAAAGCCATGTTGAATCATTTCACTAATGCTTTCACAGCTGTATTAGCTTAAGTTCAAGGCTGCATATCATCTGCATTGAAGTATACAACCACAGACTTACAAAAAAAACATTACTGGTGTCAATTATAAGGTCAAGTTTGGTTAATGATTAATCTAGATCTTTATGAGCCTAGCTCATAAAAACTGTACTTCATCTTGTTAAGAACATTAAAACATACTGTAGATCAATACCTAAATCATCTGTGTAAAATGTTGGGCATGGAAAATTTAGAAAGCATTTCTCTGCAAATATACCTGGTTGAGGGGGTTGTCAGGGGATTTCTTCCAAAGCTTCCATATCATATCCCTGTACTGATTAAAGGTCAGGCCTGGTTTCTCTTCCTTCAATTTGGGAAGCTCTTCTTCTTCAAATGCCTATATCAACACGCATTTAAGGACAAATAACAAGAAACACTAAAAGGAAACTTATCAAACGAAAAGATCCTGAACAAGTAAAGCCTCTCAAACAAATAACCTGATTTCATTACATATGCAAACAATATCCGAAATATAATTTCCTATTTAGCATGTAATGACAAAACTTATCCATCAGAGATGACTAGTTTTTCATGCATGAGGAAGGTTTTGATGACAACAAAGCAACGGAAATCTGGTCACTGTCTCAAGAATAAAGCACCTTACAAAATGGCAGAGTCGTAATAAAATGCATTAATAAAATACCATTGGAATTATTGAGACTAAACAACATGCAAATACAAACATAGTAATAATCGTAACAATATAGATAGCTGACAGAAAAAAAGAGTCATTGGTTAGAATCTAATAAACAATTACAGCTCAAACATGTGGAAAATCATACGACAATATAGAACTTGAATTACTTATGAAGGATTCACTTGGAAGTGAACTAGGATTAATACATAAAACTAGCACAATCTTTTGACTTTTTCTCAAATTTAGCACAGCCTTTTATTTTTTTCAAATCATGTAAGAATCTGGCAGCCATTAAAATTTCATCTGACTACCTAAAAAGTTGACATAGCACTAATATGGCATTAGGCCAATTTAGCACACATGTGCTTAAGTCTTTTTTTCATCAAGATCAAAAGTTTCTATATATTGTAGTGAACATCACTGAAACTATCTTTGTCCATAAGGTGATACAGATACCAAATGCCATGTGAGTGCTACATCAGCATTCTAACAGTGGATGGAGAATTGGCCTAATGTCACGTGAGTGTTACATCAACATTCTAATGGTGGATGGATGGAACACATGCTAGATTTCAACATGGTCTATAAATGTTGTGCTAGATAAAAGAAAAATGAAAGGTTGCACAAGATTCAAGAAAACATTAAAAGGTTGTGCTATATTTATATATTAAATCAATTGAACTATGCCTTAATTACAGATTACAATTCTTAAGGGTAAGCAAAAGCCTTTGTTGAGCATGGACACCACTATCGCTATAGCTTTCAAGGTGGCATTATATATGTGATTCTACAGGTTAAAATGATACATATCTTGAATTTTAATATTGATAAAGATAATTAAACATTTTCATAGAAACCAATGTTTTATGTTTATAAAAATGAAATGCTGGATTTCAGATTTAAAATCAAGAAAATATAACTTAGTACGAGCATAATAGCTAAAAATTATTTAGCCCCACTTCCATGAAAATCTTGGTGTATAGCAACTAGAGAGCAAAACCCACATAAGATATTTGAGCAAAATTCCTTATGGTAATATCATCAGAAATACCTAACAGATGCAGAAGTACTGGAATTATGGAGTAAATGACATAGTATAATAGATGCCTATATCTAGGCATTAGACAAGGGATCACACTATGCTAATGACTAAAATAAACTGACAAATTATCTGTTTCCTAAATTCCTATCCCCATCACTTTCCTTGTAATGTTTAGGGACATAATTGTAAATAGTCAAGGATCTATTTGTAAATATACAAATCACAGGGGTGTAAATTTAAAACATTATATATAAGTAGACGGGACTGCCAAAAAAACAAGCCTGTTAATTTTCCAGATTACAACATCATATTGGAACTGCCCATCTACCTCATTACGATCTCCTGAGGCTTCTAATTTTCCAAATCCGCATGGACATGAGCTAGTCTCAGTACACTTCCAGTGACACGAAGAGTCATGGAGTCCGCCACAAATTTCTGCTCACAATCTTGCTCTCAGCAAAATCCTGAAGATTTTTGTAGCAGAAATCCTGCTAACTTTCAGTGATTATTGCTAGTTACTGAGATAGGAGTTTACATTCCTAAGACCTGACAATCTGAATCCTCATCTCTTCCCTGTAGATATGCTTTGGTGCTCAGCTCGTCTTCTCCTTCCATCTGCTAAGTTTACATCTCTAGATTCCAACAGCATCTGCTTGACACAGCATTTCTTCTCCTTCCTGTCTGCTATGTCTACATTTCTAAGATTCCAGCAGCTCTAGCTTCTGCTGGCTGAGTAGGGTTATTCTCCAGCTTCCTGATCTGAAAATGGCCTTTTGAACCTCTCAACTCAAGCTTCTTAAGATGCAACTATGTTCCAGTACATCCATTCAGTGTCAATTCAGCATCGACTTGAGCCAGCTTCAATCCTAAAGTCTTGGCTTCTTGACAACTTGCCATCTTGCAAGTTAATCTTCCAGTACAGTAAACTACTATCTCAGTCTGTGCCATTTTTAGTTCATCGTACTTTTAATAGTTGCAAAATGCACGTCTATTGTTCAAAAATCTGGATTTTAAAATTCAGAAATTTTTAAGCATATATTTGGTAATGTTTCTCTCATCTCTAGCCTCACACTAATATCATTTCCTACCAACATTAGTCTAGCAGATAGGTCACTCTCATTTGCAAAGGGCATTAATCAGATCAATCCCTGTTCTATACTACAACAACAACCAAGTATTTATCTCATTAAGTGGGGTTGGCTATATGAATCCTCATAAACCTATATCATCATTTGTATTTAAATCAATTTTTTTTATCATTGCTAACCAAGTCTTTTTTTTCCCTTTTCCTCGATTAATATGTATTTGTGACGGTCTCACACAACGTAACTCGAGATTTATTAGTCGCCTAAGTACACGTGTTCATACTATCTTAGATGCGTCTCTAAGAGTTTTCCCCGTGCAACCCTGACTTATTTTTTTTCTAATGTTCTCATTTCTTCTATGTCCATCCTCATATATCCACACATCTATCTTAACATTCTCATCTCTGCAACTCTCAACTTCTCCTTGTGTGCTCACTTCATAGCCCAATATTTGGTAATGTTTCTCTCATCTCTAGCCTCACAATATTATTTTTTCCTACCAATATCAATCTTGCAGGTCAATCCTATTTCATGTTTACCTCTTTCTCCTGTTCTATATAACAACAACAACAACAACCAACTTTTATGTGGAATTGACTATATGAATTCTCCTAAGCATATATTAAAATCATTTATATTTAAATCAATTTTTTTTCTATTTTATCATTACTAACCAAGTCTCTCTTTTTTTTTTCGTCTTCCTTTTCCTCAATTAAAGTCTCACATCGTCTAACTGAGACATTTATTGATTGCCTAAGTACATATCCATACCATCTTAGATGCTTCTCTCAGAGTTTTCAACCCTAACTTGTTTTTCTAATGTTTTCAGTTCTTATTTGTCCATCCTCGTATGTCTACATATTCACCTTAATATTCTCATCTCTGCGACTTCCATCTTCTGCTCGCGTGCTCACTTCATAGCCCAATATTCAGCTCTATATAACATAGTAGATCTAATTGTTGTTCTATATGTGCTATAATTTTTTATGAATCTACTATCTGTGACCAAGCCTACTTGGTCACTTTATCCCTAGTAACTTGGCAATCAACATGCATCTTGCAAATTGCAATGGACATGAATCTTTCCTCTTTCAAGTCTAGGCATGCTACACCTTCCTCTGCTTCTGCTACGAAGAATCCATTCAAATTTGCTCAGAACTAACTTCAATCTCAATGTCTTGGTTTTACAACTTTAGTGTTCTCGTACTCTCTGTCTATGGGTACAAACTCTGGAGTTGAAATTCAGGAGGTTAGAAGCATATGTTTGGTTTTTGTTTACCTTATCTGTAGCCCTACTCTAGCAGATGGGCCACTCCAATAGGCAAAGAGAATTAGTCTGGTCGCTCCTATATTCTGTTTATCACTCTCTCCTATCCTATATATACCAATTTTCAATGAATGAAGTATCTATGAGGAAACTTTCTAGGTAACTTAATTGCACAGAAACCTTTATTGTTGATTTTGTTTCCATTCAAGATGCAAAAGGTGATTGTTACAAGGCATGATTCTTGAAGATTAAATCAGTTGCTAGAGGATAAATCAGTTGACAGGGCATGAGCATTTCATGAATAGAAAAACAGGCCCATTCATGATCTTGTTTATTTAGTCTGTTTATTCAGATATATAAAAATTTTATAATGCATGTACATACAAATATGAAATACATGTGCAATATATGCATGCTACTATAACTTTTTTTAATGCTTTACAAATTTTAAGACTCTAAATTATCTATTACATATACAAATGAATAAGATGAGTTTATTGGACACAATTTTAGCTAACTTAATAAGGACAATCTAATTAGTAAACATGCATGAACATAGAATTTCATGCTTGATTACAATTTTTACTCGATCTCTTTTTCTTTCTAATGAACAAGTTTAAATATAGTCACCCTCAAATATAGTTGAAATTACACACATGGGAAAAACATGAGACGAAGGGATGGCAAATAGTGGTGCTATGGTTGCCATGCAAGCTCAAAAGTTGGCAATAAAAAGACAAAGCAAGTGAAAACATATCATGTGTTGAGAACTAGCAAGTGTAAAGCTCAGAAAGAGATGGTTTATGAAGGATGGACATTGGAAGGAGTTTAAAGAGAGGTAGGGGGGAATAGGGAAGGCGAAAATACATCAAAACTTTCTTTCTTACCTGCATTATAAGAGGGATTAGGAATTCAGATTGTAAGATTAGGTTATAAGTAAAATAATTATTGAGCCTCATCAATATATCTATGTTGTCTTAACTAGATCTATGTATATATTATATAATATATGCCAGTGAGTTCTAACATTAAGTAGTTTTCATATACCGTAATGTGCACAACATCTCAATTTAACATTCCTACTTACAACATAAACAAGATGTGAGTTTATATTTGTACTATATGTATATATTAGTGAACCTGTACAAACAATGAACATTCCACATGGTTCGTGATACTACAATAAGCTAAGATAAAACTTAAAGATCAACTGAATTAAAAGTTCAATACGATCTAATTACAATATAAGAAAGAATAATTATGAATCTCGAATAATTACTTTGAAACCATCAATATTGATTATAATTATAATATATTTTATCAAAGTATTAAGGTAAATGATTATATGTTTAACTATTAGAGTCATTATAAAATAATACAGATCTCTAATAATATCAGTATTATTATACAATTATTTGATATAGTCATTTAACTAGGATATGTTGCCTCATTTTCTTAGCTTGATCACTCACAAGTTTATCTCATCACTGACCTTTCAAAAAATGTGGTTGGGTTCACACAATCCTCACTCAATTGCATCAATATATCTAGACCTCTTATAAGAATATTATATCTATCCTTTATCTATTCTTTCACCATTTAGTCTTGGCTTACTAGAGTGGAAAAATAGAAGAGGGGAAAGGGGGAGACAAAAATAACCACTAATTAGCACACCGATTATGGATCACTCATATTCATTTTGTGTTGTTTTCTTTCTGTTCCCCCATCTTCTCCTTTTAAACCATCCAAGTAAACCAAACCTTAGCATTGTAATGTTACATTTCATACATTACCTTAGTTTTATTTATCATAATTTTAAAATTTGTAAATCTTGTCTCTACAATTCGAGCTATAATTTACTTGAACTAACTCCCATAAATTACCACAACACCATTGAAAATAATGAATGTTATAAAGTAGGGTACCATTATATGATAAGGACAGAGGGTAATCCACTGAAAGAAATAATCTTATAATTAAGGAAAATTCATTAGATACACTCAAGTTCTAATACTAGTAACACAATTGATGTTGATCCCAAACGAGAATTGACAATGCACAAGATGGTAATTCACAGAAATAGATGTATACATAAACAATCAATAAGAGTAGGAATTAGACAGTACAACCACTTGATTAAAAAGGCTATGAAGCTAATATTAAAAAAATGCTAAAAAATGTGAACTCCATCTTATGTCTGCATTAACCATGTGGATAACAACAATAGTGTTCTTAATCAAGTGCGTAAAGAGGTAGGATCTTTATCTCTGGGTTTTGGGTCTTACTCCATCAAATAGAGGTGTTTCCATGATGGCCTAGGATTTAAGGAATTGTGATTCATGCATTTTGTCATTGTAGCCCAAAATTGAAAAATCTTGGGGGTTTTCTAGAGCTTTAAAAGAGGGGGAAATCAAAAAGGATGATCTCTATCTGCTTGAATAATAGAGTAAGGATTATAGCAAGAGTTTTTAAGATTTAATTGAACCTCTTGATTCTTGTACAAAAAAGGGTGTGGTTGACAAGTTAGATATGTTTACCTAATGGAAGTAGTTTAAGTTGCTATAATTGTCGTCAAGTGATGCTCCATGGAAGGAGTCGTTAAAAGTAGAGGTGGCAAAACAGGTTAACCAAGCTCAGCCAGCCTCTTCAGGTGACATGTTGGGCAGAGCTCAGTAGTAATTGACACGTAACGCCTGGCATGAGTTCAAGGTAGCCTAGGCCCAACCAGGCTTTTTAAAAATAAAATAATATACAAAAAAGGGAAAAATAAATATAAATTAATAATATATTTTAAACTTTTATAATTTTTGAATTATCTTCCAATTTCATTTTTAAATTTTAATTTTTTTTATCATTCTCAAAAAATATATATTTTTTTAAAATTTGTGGATTAGGCTCAACATGGAGGCTATGTTCAGCCTAGGAACATGACGTGCTCAACACGACCAGTGATCAAACCGTGCCCAACCCAGCCCATGGGTCGAGCGACCTCTATCTGGCTTGGCCCAAGAATCATATCAGGCTCGGCATGACCCAAACCCTATTAGACCATGTGTCAAGCCTAACCCAAACTAGACCGAGTCAAGCTAGGTCTTGACAACCCAGCTAGATTGTCACTTCTATTAAAAGGAGAGATGATAATAAATATTGGTGGAGAAGACAAGATTCTAAGGCTCATCATTTGATGATTTTAACTAAAATAATTGGGGTCAATTCCATAACGTTAGTCAATAGTGTGGTGTTTAATAGGACCTGTGCCTACCTATTAACGAGCTCTCTAAAATATATTTGTTGCTACAATATCTATTCCTACAATGGGCTGACTCTAAATAACTATTGGGTTGAAAACCTTTCTTTGCCTTGACTACGTCAGGTGGTATCTTATTTGGAAACCTTGATGAAAAAGCAAGTTTAACCTTCTTAAGGTTTTAACCTGCTTGTTTGGTTCACTTTATCCATTGACTTTTATGATATACTTCTTTCATATATATATTATGTTTACTAATCGTTCAAACAGCAAGTTACATGATATGCATATTTTCCTTATGCTTATTAATTGCTTAACTTTCATTGCATATGACTAATATTATAACTTAGTATTACTATCTCTTTACTATTGATTACATACTATGGAATATAACATTTAATATGCTAACTAGAACCAATAGAATGATTATTTGATATAACAGAAAACATGATTAAACATGCCAAATGGAACAAACAAAATGGATGCTTGATTAGGGCCTAGACTAGCTTGATGACTTGCAACCACAAGCATCATATTACCAGTAATCTCATTCAATCTCTAGTAAGTGTTGAACTGGTATACATTAGATATGGAGCATATATTGTGTACCTCTTGATTGCTTTAAAGTGTAGGGGTAACCCACAAGTTCATCAGGCTCATGTTTGCCCAAAAACATAAAACTAACTAAAATAATGTAACATGGTGCATCATAAAAAGACTACTCTTACTACATAATTTGTTATATTTATTCATTACATGTTACCATGCAACTAACCCTTTTTGCTATCATACATACTGTTGCATTCCTTTTTTGCTTTTTCCTAAAAATTTACCTCTTGTGAACATGCATTTGGTTATTGCATCTCAAGGAGATTTTTCATGTTAATCTTCAAAGACCTTGCTTGCTTTCTATTCTTTTTGCACATTATTCTCTCATAGAATAGGTGCTAGTTAATTGTTCTACAATACGTACAAAAGGGCAACCCGATGCATGCACAAAGCTCCCACCAATGACGCAGATTTACCCTGCTTTGCAAGAGGTTGTTTCCGATACTCAAACTTGTGACCTCAGATCACACGACAGCAACCTGATCGTTACACCAAAGCTCCCCTTATATTCAATAGGAACAAAAAGAAAAAAAAGGCAAATCGATGCACAAAGCTCCCACTAATGCAGGTCTTGGGGAAGGGTCTATTATACGTAGCCTTACCCTGCATTGCAAGAGATTGTTTCCGCGACTTGAACTCGTGACCACTAGGTCACACGGCAGCAACTTTACAGTTGCGCCAAGATTCTCCTTCTTCAATATGTACATAAACAATTTATAACTAGAATATGCTTCTTTAGCTATCATTTGCATGCTCTATGTTGGTGAGTATCTGCCAATGAAATTGTCATAGCAACAAATGGATCCCATTCCATCCCAAGGAAGAAATCATTTGAGTAGATTCAAGTATGTCCAATTCGGAAAGCAAATGATACTTCTGAAATTAAGACTAGAAACAGAGACTAGTTGCAGCCTTTCCAAGTAATTAACGTGATGATATCTTAAATCCACTAAGGAAAGTGGAATTTAAGGAAAAAAGAACATGACTACCAATAAGGTTGTAAATGAGCAAGTCAAAACAAGTTTTGTATTGTTCAAGCATCTTTGACAAGATAAACAAGCCAAGTCGAGCTTAAAATTTACCAAGTAACTAAAACGGTTGTTCAAACTTAGCTTGATTTTTTCTTTTTTCTTGTTAGCTTGAGCTTGGCTTAGGTTTGACTTAAGCTTGGTACATTTAGATATTATCAAGCTCTTACTTCAAGCTTCTTTTATTATTTAAAATTTTTATATTTTTAAGCTTGTTTAGTTGTTAATAAGCTAGGTATTACAAGCTTGTTTGTTTGTTTCTTATTTGTTTGTTTTGAGAGTTGTTTTTATTTATATGTTTAATAAGAGTTTTATTGATGGCCATAGTTCACAAGCATTGTTCATGGACATTCTTCATGAACAATTCACAATCTTTCTTGGCAAACATTAACAAGCTGAAAACTTAACGTATATGTGTTTAAGTTTGTTCATTTAGTTTAATAAATTGTTCAAACTTGTTCATTAATTGACCTTGTGCATATTGAACAAACATAAAACTCTTATCAAGTTAAACATCACACTTGCAAGGGAACTTTGAGTTATTTACAGCCCTAACTACCAATAAATACGCATCCAAAAATGCACATCAAGTTTGTCAAAACTTCACACAGCTACCTAGTGTCACATGAAAATTTGCTAAATTTTCTGCAAATCTTGTCAAAATCACAACAGAGAGAGGAACGAATACCTTGAACGAAGCCTTGAGCCTCCTCTCTGGATGACGATCAGCGGGTAAAGCGGGCTCCGAAAGAACCATCTTCGAAATCGCCTCGTCTACGTTATGGGCCTCGATGATAGAGTCATCGCGATTGGTATTCTCCACCATCACGATCCTGTGGTACTCCTCCTCGTCGGCGGTTCGGCTCTGGCGTTTTTTGGCGACCTCAGAGGTCTGAAGGATGCGCTGTTGTTCCTCCTCGCGGCGACGCTGGAGTTGGGCCTCAGTGACCTTGGGGACCGGAATCGAGACGCGGGAAGCCTTTTGGTCGGGCCGGCGTCCAGCGGCCTCCAGATCACGTTGCTCCTGCTCTGCGATCCTGCGGGTCTCGGCGCGGCGAGCGGCTGCTTCCGCACGCTTCTCCGCCTCGTCCTCCCGCTTCTTTGAAGCACGGGATTTGGAACCCTCCGCATCCCGCCAGTACTTCTCCTCTTTCTCCTTGGTCTCCCGTTCCTTGCGATCCGCTTCAGCGGCGCTCCGGCGGGCTCGCGCCTCCTCTGCCTTCGTGTTCACGCCCATCTTCTTCGGCATCGTCACCGTCGACTCCTGCTTCCACCGACTTCGATCGATACGATTCCCTGCGTGATGTCCTACTTAGGAACCACTGGAGCGGATGATCAGGACCTAATAACCAAAGAAATTAAATGAATTAATTTTATTTTTTTACTACCTAATGCATCTGATTTATTAGTAATAATAAATTGAATGATATAATATTTTGAAATAGAAAATTTTTAATTTTTAATAATAAATAAATTTAAAATGGGATAATATTTTAAAGGGATAATTTGAATCTTCTCTATTTGAGGTGATCAAAATATTTACAATGAGTTTGCTAAGTGTTAAAAATTTGGCAATTTGATGAAATTTAACGAGTAGGATTCATTAATCCATTAACCTCAATCAAAGTTGAATAAGGATACTTTATTTTCCACGGTTAATTGTTGATTAAGTATGAATGTTATATTATATTCAACTAAAACTAAGTAGAAATCATGCATAGGCGTCAAATGGATCTAAGTCAAATGTGACACTCATGCAAAAATCGCTAGTTGATCAACAATTCCATTTCTTAAAAAATGAAGAAAAAAAGTTTAGTAGAAAGCACAAATTAGGCTAAATTAGCCATCTCAAATAGTAATTAAATTTTACTTGGTCCTAGATCAATTTTGAATTAGGACCTAAATCAATATAAATTAAGAGGCTTAATTATTGTCTTTTCATGAATGGACTAAGCATCTCCCTCTTTCTATAAGAATCCCCTCTAATCATTCCAACACAATAAACAATCTAAGCATCACTAGCATAACATTGTAGTCGCCAAGACATAGTCAAGTTGGTCACTACATAATAGATTTATAGAATTGAGCAAGATTCAATTCCCGCCGAAACCAACGGAAATACCCTCCCACGTGGTGACCTGTTCGATTCCTAATTTACCTCTACAGATGGTTGTGGGTCAACCGTGTGAAATATCTGAATCAACGTATGATCTTTTGCAAAACAAGCATAGCATTTTAATTATATCTTTTTTCTTGAGCATTTTTGTTTCTCTTGGTAAGTGATAGTGCAATCATATTCCAGATCATGATTCTATTAGATTGGGTGTTTATGTTTTGATATTGGTGCGATCATGTTTGAGTAATGTGGTTAAGTTGAATGTTTATATTAAGCTGATATGTCAAATAGATTAAGGATGGCTTGATATTTGATATTAGACGAGTCCAAATAGATTAAAGTTAATTAGACACTTTAATTAGGGAGTCCAACATGTTTTGTACACATTATGTATGTTTGTTTTATTTATAAACTATGTATTATTTGTTTGTATGTTGACAGACAGCATGTTTGTTTAATAAATCAATTTGTTAAAAAAAAATCTTTTGCATATGTTGTGCCCGTTAATTAGCAACTAATTTTGATTCTTAAAAAATTAACAAACTTATATATGCATTGATCATTTGAGGATGTTAGGCGCTACATGACATGTCAAGGAGAACCAAAGGCAAGACAACTGGAAGTCATGACGGATCAAATTAGATCTAAGACTGGATAAGTGGAAGTCTCGATGAGTCAAGATTAATTAATACTAGGTAGATGATGAAGTCATGGAGACTAATCCTCTTAGCACAGCAAAATCCAAATAGATCGAAGTTGATTAATACTATATAGACGAGAAAGTTCCACAAATAAGGTCTCTTGGTATAGGAAGCCTCGAAGGCAAGGCCTCTTGGCAAGAAAAAGAAGTCTCCGAGGGTTAAGACTCTTGCTAGAAAAGTCTAAGTGAGATAAGAGTCCGAGTAATTTGTACTTTGGGTTTTCAATAGACATATAGGTGAGGGTTTGAATATCAATTCTTCCTACCACGTTAGCTTATACAAGAGCATGCAATCGGAAAATCAAAGCAAAGTAATAATACAAATGTTAACACGTCGATTTACATGGTTCGAACCCTCATTTATACTCAACAGTGTATGATTCTTCGACAAATCACTTCTAAAAACCCCACTAGCTTTCTAAAATATTGTTCTTAACAGAGAAGGACATGTAATAGTGCACATTTGGAAAGGGTGATTTACTAAATGAATGCTAATATGGAGATGGTTTGGATCCAAACTACAGGCAAGCTACCGTTTAACATCATGTTGGCTCATCTTGATTATTGACCCTCTGAAGAGGATCTTGAGAAAAGGGCAAGTGGAAAATTGAATCAATGGAGTTGTTGTAAGTTGTTTGCCTCAAGGTTATCAAACATTGCCAATCATACATTGCAGCTATTCTCAAAGTCTAAGAAGCTAACATTGGTTTATTGAGGGTTATACTCGCAACATTTGCACATTATATTGAGCCGCAAATAAACTTTAGGAAATCCTCCTTTTCTTACATGCTTTATTTTCATGAACCCCTTGTTCTTTTAATGTTCAAATATGAAGTTGCTTTAGCTTTCAAGTTACCAATGAATTCTGAATGAAATCCTTTGTTCGTACTTGTCATTTTCAGGAAAAATATTGTGAACAATATCTGCCAGGATTTATGTTGTTTGGGGTGCATAGTTAATTTCTTGACTAATAAACTAGTTATTCAACCTTGTTCATGTGACTCAGAACCACTCAAACATGGATAAATTCTCCAATGATAGTAATATATCTCTAATACACAACAAATTTACCAGTTATTCTTGTTTCTGAGGGAGAAGCAACTCAAACATGTTCTGAAGTCAATGATTGAGTAATTAGCAACAGTGAGAATATGTTAATACAAAATCGAAAGTTGCAATCAACAATTTCGCATTAGATGTCAAGTTCTAAACTCCAGGAGATGCTGCATTTCAGCCATGAGGAGCTACAGATTACATCATTGGCAAGGTACAATAACAGGGTCCATGGGCGTGGAAGGATTTCTGTCACATAACTCTGGATCCATGGCGATGACTCCTTCATCCTGATCAAGGAGAAGAAATGTTGTTGAATGTGCAATCTATATAATAAATAGACAGTAAATAGTTTGAGGTAAACCTTGGCAATGTTTCTGAAATAGGTTGTGTTGTAGTTGCCTGTTGGGAAGAAGGCCTCAATTAGGTCTGCTAAAACCAACTGTGGCTGCGAGATGGCTCCATCAAACCAGTCTTGGAACATACAAAACATGTTATGAAATTTAGAGGAATGAAGAGAACTAAAAATTGTGAAACTCTGAACTTTGATGCCATTACAAATGTCGTCGTATTAGTTTGAAGTAACAGATGACGGTTCAAAATTTGCATCCATATATATCAAGGATAATTAGGTTTTTGCAAAGAATCAGTTCCAAAAATTGCAATCAGACTTTCAGCTTTGTGTTAATTTTGTACTAAGATAATACTAAGCCAATTCAGTCTACTCAAATTTATAGTCCAGTTGGTCCCGATCGTCATAATCTTAACATATGACAAAATTGGCATGATATCGATGGTGATGAATTCTTCAAAGCCACCCTGATGTATGCACTTTGGATAGACTTACCGAGAACAACAGAGTTGTAAACTCGCTTATCGTATCTCCATACCCTTTGGTTGGTCAGGAAGGCAAAACGGGAGTCATCTTCGACGTCCATGTTCTCAAGAAATGTTGACAACTTGTACACTTCAGGCTGTGCTACATATGTCTGATCGATCACAACATCCACCGTCTGAAAACATAAAGGAATATAATCATTCAATTCTTGAAGTACTTCATTTGGTGGTGATACACATCATGAAGTTAATAGAATAAGAAAGCAAAAAAAAAAATGTTCATTATTTTCACATTGTTTAAG
This sequence comes from Zingiber zerumbet, assembly GCA_037833815.1. Lineage (NCBI taxonomy): Eukaryota > Viridiplantae > Streptophyta > Magnoliopsida > Zingiberales > Zingiberaceae > Zingiber > Zingiber zerumbet. Next base: position 29,900 of record JBBMJZ010005478.1, on the reverse strand, counting down.
AATGGTATGAATACAAAATCGAGTACATGATCAGTAGTAGGCATTGAAACAAAGAACTTTGAGGCACCAAAAGAATCTTGTGATTAAAGCTTACACAAAGGATTGCATGGAAATTGTCCATATCGTCTGGATCTGAAACATTGTAGCTATCTTCGCTGATAGTGTCATCAATGTTCTCTCCTCCTGCATCCCTTACAAACTTCATTGTAATATATAAAATAAGTATATAGTCTGCACACTTCAATCATATGAGTTTACAAGAGCTGCAAAATTCCTAACCTCTGATTTGAAACTTTCTTTGGAAAATGACCATACTCCCTGCACAGGTGCAGTAACTGATCGATACAAGTTCAATAAAAAGTGCTAGTATCATGCTATAAATTTGACCAAAATGCACTAAGACAGCATTTAAGAAAAACCTGGTTATACACCACCCATGCTACAATGGGCTTGAATTTGGATGTAAGATTTACGGCAGCTTTTTTTAAGCACATGTAATTTTCTTTAACCTGCAATATTTGACTAGTTAAAGATGTGACACAGATATTCTCTTGATGACAAAATGGTGCAAAATTATAAGTTAAGACCTTAATCAGACATATTTTTTCTCAAATTCAAGAATGAAGTGCCTTATATTGATTGACAAAAATATCATAATTGAATAGTTGTTCTGGCCTTACAGCATCATAAACTGAATTTGCTCTGACTTCTGAGTTTGTAAAGGTTGCTAGGTACTTGATCCATTCAGCTCTCTTAAGACACCCATATACAAAACCAACAAACTCAATTAGAAGTTTTTATTTCTTTCCAAGCAAACACAAGGACAGTTTACATCTCTTGCACTGATATTTTATATGGTTTGCAGTACCTGTAATGGAGTTCTTTCATCTAGAGGTACAAAAGCAGCAAAATTGCAGGCTTGCTGTTGTTCTACATTGCTGATGAAATGTGCAGAGAATTGAGTCAGTTGTTGCATGTCTGTCTTTCTAACTAGTTGGATTCCACCACTAATGTAAGATTTGAGTAAACACTGAGAAGTAATTTGATCTGATGTCATTCCCTTGAAGCTCTCCAGGAGGCCCAGCAACTACAAGTTACATGAATTAGAAAGGAAGAAACACAGACAGTGGAGGCAAATGTCTAGACTTCTGAACAAGATTGTGAATTTCATAGATCATTTTGTTACTTTCACAGCAACAGTTCTCACCTCAAAGAATGACACTGCAAAGGTACAGTGTGAGAAATAATTAGTGTTTCTTCACTGGTGAAAACGCTATATGACATAAAACAAGTACCTGGAAATTTCGTCGTGTCAACAGAATAATTTGAAAGTGGAACGACGAAGGATTTGATCCTTCCAGTGCAGTACTTTGTTCTCGCAGCCATCCTCGAATTACTCTTCACGTGCCCCATTCATCAAATCCCAAAGCGGAAGAAGCAGCCATTGATGATGTTAGAAATTAGCAGAGCAGCCAAAAAGGTTAGGGGAGCAGGGAAGCTAACTAATCTGACCTGCATAAGAAGATAGCTTTTGCCATCGACGCTGTTCTTGATGACCTTGAAGCTCTGGCCATAGTAGATATGGAACAGCTCGGAGTCGTCCACCTTGGAGATGTTGCCCACCACCGGAACCGCCTTCGCCGCCGCCTGAGCTCGCAGCGGGAGCTGGCGCAAGGCGAAGAGAAAGAGGAAAGGTAACAGAGCAGCTGGAGCCATGGGGGCTTTGTGGCCAAGACGCAATAGGTTGGGGGATGATGTAGCGGCAGCATTTGTTGAAATCACGCAGCGCTTTTGGTCTGTCGGCTTGGAATGGACTTGATAGTTTATTGTGGGAATAGGAAGGAGCCAAAAGCAAGGAGGGGAGTTGGTGCCAGTGCCCGTGACTCCATGGGGGAGAGGAACGATCCATGGGGAGTGTTCTTTTTGTCTGCGTGCAGTCTGGTTTCGATTCGGATTCTCTCAAGGCGCTTTTGGTGTTGGCGCGTGCATCCGGATCAGCCATTTCCTCTCTCTCTCCCTCCCTTTTCCTAAACTTTTACCTGGTCTATTTTATTTTATTCTCTCGAAATCATCTAGTACTTTCTGTTAAATTAAATTATGAAATTCAAATCTTATATTGAGATAAATACCTCTCTTATATATATCAGATGTTGGGCGAGCCAAGTCATCTTTTACCAACTTTACCGAGTCTATTTTTTCATATTATGGTAAATAGAAGAGAGTAAGCTACATTGACAATTCGATTTTCAGTATATTTATAGAAATTGTTTTTTTCTAATAAGGTGTGCGACTATAAGATGTCATCCCATAAATATGTTATAATTTATCGGATGGAAAATTTTTATGGGACTAAATTGATAGTCCAACTTTGATATTACGTTAAATATTTTTTTAGTTGGGCTACTTCTGCTGAGTCACTGAGAGAGGGAGGAGAAGCGCGGAGGAATTGGCTAGAAGTACAGGGGAGAACGACTACAGTCTAAAGCAAGAGGAAACAAAAGAGAGTGATTCTTAAGGCTGTAACTCAACTGTATTCAAGCTCGTCGGGGTTCATCGATGGCGCTTGCAATGACAATTGATTTTGGATGGGATTTTGTCAATGAAAAGCTAACAATTTTAGGCGGCGTTTGGTTTACATTTTCCATATTGTTCTCTATTTTCATTTTCTAGAAAAATAGAAAACGTGTTTGGTTTACATTTTGTACGTTCATTTTCAAGAAAAAAGATAGAATATTTTCTAAGAAAACGAAAAACGTGGAAAAGTCATTTTCTAAAAAATGAGAAAATACAATTTTCTGGAAAATGAAATGAAAAGGGAAACAAACCAAACACACCTAGCCTTTTTATTTTTTATTTTTTACCGACCCGACTTGAGATATAGACGGTTTAATCTCATATTATACCCCTCAAGTAAATTTATAAAGCGGGATGAGTACGAATGTGGTGGTCCAATTTTATCAATAATTCAATCTAGATATATCAAGTTGAAATTGAACCTTATTATTTGAGAAATGTATCTCTTACCATCACATCAAATTATAATTTTAGCCTTATTACGTCAAGACGCACAAGTTTGTCAACCGTCCCTGCATGCTCCTCTTGCACTTTGTACATAATTTCTAACCTTTTATTTTATTGTCACCGGCTATGGTGTAACAGAACGGTGTCAAATTATTATTCAATATCCGTGATTCAATATATTTATAACGATTTTTCTTTCAAGATGGGTAACTATGGGCTATTAGACTTATGTATCGCTTGTCGTGAGCGCTTCTTGATTTAACATAATAATATGTAAGAAATTTTTATAGGATCATGCTCGTGGTCCAAAAATATATTTTTTCTAACCTTTTAGTTTATTCTTTCATCAAATTTATAAATTTTATTTATTTTATTTTTGCAGCTTACATTTTAATGTATACATCCCTCGGTAATATGTTCATTAAGACATATGGAGGAACCATAGGCTATAATGCAGTAGAAAAGCATCAAATTATCATTGAAATATCTATGGTTTGATTTCCAAGTACGGTGCATTTATAGAAATGTTCCTCTAAATAGGATGTGCAACCACAAGATATTAGGCTTCTTGGTCACCCGCCGCAAGTACTTCTCGATTTATTATGGTGGCCAGTGGAAAACTTCTGTAGGGTCGAGCCAGTCATCCCAAGTTCGGTGTTACCTGGTTCATCATGAGGACACATCGAGAAGGGTTGAATCTCAGTGTTGACGGGGTGTAAAGCCCTATATTTTGGCATAACTCATTTTTCCATCTATCTTACCTCTCAGTCACTGTGATTTATCTCCCTCGTGATGATTTTGGGGCAAGCTAACGAGGCGTTGGGGGCTAGCCTAAGGGCCTTTAGCCCAATAAAGACACATGGAGAAGCCCTAATTGTTGGTGCAGGAAGCAACAGACGATCGAATCTGAGTTTTAATAATGGTAAAGGACTCAAAAGTTAAGATATATTATGATTTAACAAATGTGACTAAGCTTATAGGAAAGTTCTAAGTATTTTTAGCCAAAAGTTCTAGTAGATCCTACACAGATAGAGCAGGTAACCCTAGGTCCTAGGGAGAGGTAACCCTAGGTTATGGAATATCCTAGCTGCGGTTAGGCAACGAAGTCCTAGTCCAGGGGACTGGGTGAAGTCTTGGCTAGTCGAGGATGTTGGGTGAAATCCTAGAATCGAGGACTCTAGGTGAAAATCCTAGGAGTCGTGGACACCAAGTGAAGTCTGGGCGGGTTGTGGATCGAACTTTCAGCATGAAGTCCTGAAGTCTCGAGTGTTAAGCAAAAGTTCAGATGGTCTGGAGGACCGGTCTAACGAAAGGTAATTTCTCCTGAGAGGAGTAGGTGAGGACGCGTTCGTCGAAGAGGGAATAATAGACATCGATCCGACCTAGAGTTTCAGCGAAACTAAAAGTTATGACCGGGCAGCCTAGAGGTCGTCAAAAGTTGATTTTTATATATTGTTTGCATATTATTCCAACTCGGTTTTGCAGGAAGACTAACATTTTCCAGGGTTACAATTTACCTTGTTCGGTCAACCGAACTTCGGGATCAGTCGACCAAACCTCAGAGATCATATTAGCTCACGGTCGAGCTTTGACCAAGGGATCGGTCGACCGAACGTCAGGATCGGTCGACCGAACGTCGGGATCAGTCGACCGAATAGTGGATAAGCAGCGACTTGATCGAGTTGTGTTGATCAGACCAGATAAGCCAGGGATCATTGATAGATCGGTCGATCGAACTGCAGGATCGGTCGATCGAACTGCAGGATCGGTCGACCGAACAAAGACTCTTTTTCGAGCAGTGGCATCTGGACGAAAAGCTGGGCGGATTCAGGTAGGATCAGTCAATCGATTAGGGGGATCAGTCAATCGATCAATGTCAAGTCAAACAGTGATCCCAAGATCAAAGAATTTAGATCAAGTTCAACTCATCTATAAAAAGGGGTTCGAGTTCGACCAGCAACTTCCAGAACAACAATTCGAACATCTTCTATTGGATGCCTGACCTTTCCATGTAAATGGTCGCTACACTAGAGCAAAATATCTCCCGTGATTTACGTGCCTATATTTTATCATGGGGCCAATGATATTAGGTCACTTAGGATAAATAATATCACCTTTTGTTTACTCCAATGACAACACATTGAGAATTTGAAAATTTTATAACATTGAATCATCAATCATGATCCATTTGCACTTCCCAATTTATTCAAATAGCTAATGAAAAACTTGCGTAGGATCAGACCGATTACCACCAGAATTAGTGAAAATATTGTTTGCAGGGCAGGTGAATAACTTTAATCACTTATCGGCTTCGCTTTGTGCTCGTCATTGAATGTGCAATGAAACTTCAATCAATTTGGACGCCACATGCACAACATTTGCATTTTACTTGGTATCCACCTCCTAGAGACAACTATTCCAAGGGTCACTCATATGTCACCACTTCTACTAAGAATTTACTTGTTCTCGAAACCTTTTGGAGACGGACAAGTCTCTTACGAGATTGAACATAAGAATACAACAAGAAACGAGAATGCAAAGACAAACGAAATCGAAAACGACTTTACAATCAAAACCTACTTTACATGATCTCTTATTGCTTGGAAATGTTTTTTGTTGGTTCGGAAATATAGCAATACTTTGTTATAAAACCCCCAAGAACTAGCTACGAGAATCCTCCTCAAAATCCCCTTTATTTGGATGTTGTTTGGGCTGATTTTTGACTAGCAATCGATTGATCATACTTACTAATCGATTGTCATGCCAGATCTGAATATTGAAACCTATAGAATGACTCTTTTTCGCCTAACCAATTGATTGGTGAACCACACCAATTAATTGTTGGATGTGAATTAGCCTCAATCGATTTCACATCTTTCTATTCGCTCGAGAAAACTGTTAGGTCTCTTGGCCGGCTTGAGGGGGGTGAATAGCCCCTGAAAAAATTACAAAACAAAAACCTTCCTCGACTTATAACTTAAAGAAACACTTGCATAAAAATAGATAATGAATTAAAAGGAAGAGACACAGGAGTTTACTTGCTACAACCAGGAAGGTTGTTAATCCAAGAAAGTTGATCGCATTAAGTATCTCCTTTTATGTGGAGAAGCCTCTTAAAACAGTGAAAGCACAGAAAGAAAGAAGCTAAATTAACAATGGAAGCGTACAAGTGTTGTAACTTAAATTGCTTGTTGTTATTTAGCTTCTTGACTATGGCTGTATTTATACCCTTGGTCGGGGCGTCTGGAAAGGTTCCAGGCGCCTGGAGTAGGATAAAAACCTTATCCATGACGCAACGATCAACATCCACGTCGAAGTGTATAAAAAATCGGTTTCGAGCGCTCGGAGTCAAGGCGCCCGAAGTCAGGGCGCCCCCAGTCCGGGTGCCCCGGACTGGTCGAGGCGCCCCGAGTAAAAAAGTCAACAACATTGACTTTTTCCGCTCAAGTCTTCTGCTTCGGTTTCGTTCGCCTCGGTCCGGGTCTTCCGCTCTGGCTCTGCTCGCTTGGGTGATTTCGGCCATCCGGAATAGGACTCAACCAAACCCAACTTCCTGCCTTGTTGAGCAACCTTTCGTTCTGGCTTCTCATCCCTCGAAAACGTCGCGCGCCTCCTTCTCGTCCGCTCGTGTACTCTTCCGCAGCACCTCGTCCCTCGGACGCACTGAGCCTATCGGCTCTCTCCCGTGTCGTCCTTCTCGTTAGCTGCGTCTTTTGCTCGACTTGTGCTCCTAAGCTCCTGTACATTTAGACACAAGGTTAAAATGCATAGGACCTAACTTAACTTGTTTGATCACATCAAAACAGTCTTGGGATTCCAACAGTCCCCTTAACTTTTAACTGTCTGACCTTATCAGGCTCCACCTTTATACACCGTATCAATCGGTATTCATCATTATCAAGTGGCCAAATCGTATTTGTTGGATTCATCGCTATTGAGTGCCTAAATCATACCGAGAAGCTTCGATAAATTTTCATTATTTTCATCATGATCGATCACACTTCATCAACAAAAATGCTAAGAATTTCTGCAACAAAAGTTTATTATTCAGATATTACATGTAAGCAAATAACAATGGAAGAAGAAGAAGAAAAAAAATACTAGCAGCATTCTATCGATTACAAAATTTATTATCTCATCTGTATTTGCGAATTCATCGAACAAACTAGCCCAGTTCACTGAACCAATAAAATAAACACATTAACGCAACTCAATTAAATCGTAGCTTCGATCGATCACTTATCAGAATTATTCATCGACTCTGTCTGCTGCTATCTTTGTCCTTTGGCTCGCCATGTGCCCATGAACTAGTACTGGAAGAGGAGGAGGAGGAGGACGAAGAGAAAGAACTCCTGTAACTACTATACTGAGAAGAAGAGGAGGAGGAGGAGGTGGAAGATGATGGTGATGAGTAAAAACTGATGAATTGAGAATGAGGCTGAGAGGAGAAGCCCAAGAACTGTTCTTGCATGTAAGGCTCGAACGAAGGCCCGCTCGAGGAGAACGAGCTGCCGACGGCGTACGTTAGCCCCGCCGCGGCAGCCGCCGCTTGCTCTTCCTCTGTGCTGCTCTGCAGCAGCTGGGCGTACTGCAGCAGGTCCGGGTAGGAGACCGGCGGAGGAGGAAGGGGAGGAGGAGGAGGGATTGAAGGTGGCGCAGGAGGAGGGCGCTGGGCGGCGAGGAGGTGGGAGATGCGGCCCTGGACGCGCTCGGGGAAGTTGAGCTTGGCCTTGGTGCCCTTGAAGCGCAGCGCGGCCTCGTCGTAGGCGACGGCGGCGTCCTCGGCAGTGTCGAAGGTGCCGAGCCACACCCGCGCCGCCTTCTTCGGGTCGCGTATCTCCGCCGCCCACTTCCCCCACGGCCGCTGCCGCACTCCCCTGTAGTGCCGCCTCCGGCTCCCTGTTAACATCGAGCAGTGTTAACATTGGATGGTTTAATGTCGACTATAATTTTTAATTAAATTATTATTATTATATTGATTTGATTTTCTAAAGGATTTTTAATAAAAATAAACAAATTTATTTAAATTTATAACATTTAAAAAATTATGAATTTTTATTAAACATCAAACTTATAAATAATATGATCTGTTAATAAAATTATTATATTAATTAAAATGCTAATATAACATCAAAAAATAAAACGATTAAATTTTAACCTAAACCTTTAACTATCAGAGATATATTTGTCCTGAATTAATTCGATCAGGGTGCACTTTAATTAAATTAAAGTGCAAAAAAATAAATAAGCATACCTTGATCTTCTTCTGGGGCTGGGTGGGGCCCAGCTTCCACGGCAGAGGAGGAGCTCTCCGCCACCCGCGGCGCCGACCCGCCCACCGCCGACGGTTCGCCTCCTTCCTCGCCGGCGCCGGAGCTGATCACGCGTGAGAGGGCCGAGACCATGGCGAAGGCGTCCTCCTCGGCGCGCGCCGACGAGAAGGCGCCGCGCCGCTCGCCCCCTCCTTCCTCCTCCGCCTTCGCCTCTTCCTCCTCTGGCTGGTCATCGGGAGGAAGAGGCCTCTTCCCATGCCGTCGATCCACCTTCAACAGCTCTCCTTTCAATGTCGAAGTTGAAATAATATGAATATCAACAGAAGCAGCGAAAGCGAAGGACGAAATGGATCGCGATATATAAGATCAAGCACAGGGACGGTTGAGTATAATCTTAGGAAGTTCGAGAAGGAGGAAAAGGGCTTTTAATTTAATCCCATTTCATATACAATTTTCGTCTCCTATTCTCATTATTTAAATAGGAAATATTTTCATTTCAACCCTCAGGATTTAACTTATTCGAATTCAAAGATTATTAACCTTTCCGCCATTTTAACCCTCGCACCTGCTGTTCTTTAAATGCCATCCAAACGGTGGCTCATTAAGTAGACTCGTGCCGTGTATGCATTGCCTTCTATTTCACAGCTTTAATATATATATATATACAAATAATTTATTTTATAATATTTAGAAAAATAAAATCAAATAAAATCTGCTGCAAGTGCGATGCTTGGCTTCTAGCGTGACACGTATGTGCTAACGTACACCTGCCCTTGCATGGTTTACTTGGCTCGGTCCTTCCTGGTCCATGCAAATACGTCCCTATGGCTTCGGCTTTCGGGTCACAATATGCTCTATTTGACCGTCTTTGTTCGGACTTTGGATCATTTTGGACCTTATATATCCGTTGGATTTTCTGAGAGCAATTATAATGGATAACAATGTCAAGCTATTACATTTTTGTATTTCAGCATGAGATATTCCACAGATTATATTTCATTATTTGAAATAAAAGTAATAAGGTTCAAACACAAATAGAGGAAGATTATCCAAGATCACATCATTAGGAGTTCCATTACTACATTTGGGATACGTCAAGTTGTTTGTTTATTTGCTAGTTGATACGTATAAGTTAACGACTCTATGACAAGTATGCCTAGGACTAGGTTTTTCTTGTAAGTCGGTTTCTAAACTAGAGTTCATCTTTACTCAACCTTAGGAAAAAATGTGTGTACTTGGACTTTTGCCAAACTAAAATCTCAGACCTTGGAACAATCTACTGGGATTATATTTAATCAATGTTAACTGTACTATGTGTTGGAGTAGATCTTGATGTATCATAACTTTAGTATTGGATCGCCTATATGAATGTGCAATAATTAGGAATGAAATGAAATATATATATTGATTTATTTTACTTGCTCATGCAATTCACTCGCTGGACACTTGGCTGGAATATTTTTAGCTTCTTAATGTTCGTTTCCTCCTTTTAGGTATCAATCAAATGCAAGAACTATATATGTGGCTTTGCTCCTTGAGAAAGGAAGCATCTTGTTTCATATCTATCTCAGGGGCATATCTTTTTGTGCTGCAAATCTAGAGGTTTGTACTATAGATATATCTATCTCGTCCTGAGATGTAAGTGATACCACACAGAGAGATACCATCATAGATTGATCAACCGGTCGGCTTGTCTCACCTAATTCAATTTTCATCACACTTACAATTGTTAGCCAACTCTGGATATAGCAATCGCTACCGAAACAAGAATACAATTTGTGGCAAGTTAAAGGCCTACTGAGCCGAAAAATCATGGGTCATTTAGGTGCTACCAATAATCGACTAAAATGCCAAGATTAGCTGTGGTCTTTGCTCCACACACCTAACAAAGAAAATAAGTAGGTTGTAAGGAAGCAAGAAGAAGCCAGACACAGAAATCTAATCAACCTGTCCCGGTCAACAGATTAGAAATGAGCCTATTTTGCCTTCCATCTCATTAAACCGAAAGTTAGCACAAGATCCAAAAATTTTTTTAAGAGTTTCAAATGAATAAACTTGTTGCAAGTCAAAGTTCTCTTTGCATCATTGAAAAGTTCAAAGTGAAGCATGCACGTGTTATAATTGAGACCACGATCAAAGAATCATGTTTATGGCTGTCATTAAGGCAGACTTAGAGGGTTTGGTCGGTGACTTTTGTGGTCTGTTCACGCACTAATTGTCATAATCAAACAAAAACAATGGAATTTGATGTGCTCCATGGTATGAATTGAGCCGTAGAGATTTAATTATTAGATTTTACGTCAACGAGAAGATTTCAAGATAGTAGTTGAGAAGGAAAGTTTTAAGTTGGCTGTGAGGTCAAAAAAGAAGAATTCAACAACCAAACAAGCAATGGTAGCCAACAATCCACCATCCTAGCAACCCCACACAGCCGGCTCTATGATCAACAGTGAAGAGATAAATCAGGAAATTATAGTTGGCCAAGGGAGGATTTTTTTTGCTCGACTTTGCCGAGATTCTAAGGTAGCAACTCGGCCCCGCACTAGCAACTCAACCCGGTCCCGGGGCAAGAACCAAACAAGCAAGAAAGGTGAGGACAATGATATGCCATGTGTTAGAGATATATATTAGGCTAATTAAGATTGTTGATTCAATGCCTTTAGTTCTATAATGACACTTAATGTTTATTTTTTTTATTTGAGCCTAAACACATGTAACATTACCCTTTTTTTAAATTTAATAGGGCAAAAGTCAAAATGACATCTTTTTTTACCGTATTATTAAAAATACGTCCTATGTTGATTTTTTATCAAAAGGGTATCCATCCCCTTAAAATGACACAAATAACCCTTTTTTAATCGAATCGTCAAAGAGACACCCTATGTTAATTTGTTTTATCAAAAGGGCATTCATCCTCTTAAAATGATACAAATAAACTATGATATACTGCTTACTTCTAACAAGTGCATGCTTCTAACACACGCATCTCCCACCTATATTTCCATCTAAATCTTCGCATTGTAACAACTACGTCTTCGTAGCTGCTAGTCAATTGTAACAGCTATAACTTTAATAAAAAGGACTAAAGTTCTTTGGAACCCTCTACTTTACATGACAATTTTTGAATCTAAGAATGGATCATTATGGATCAAGAAACTAATTCAATGTATGCATCTTTGAGTTCGTTTCTGATAAACTAATTCGAGTCCAAGTCGAGAAATTAATCCGATGTGTGTATCTTTGAGTTCGTTTTTGATAAACTAATCTGAGTCCGATCTAGAAACTAATCTAATATGAGCTTCTTTGAGTTCATTTACAATAAACTAATCTGAGTCTTGGTCGAGAAACTAATCCAACGTGTGCATCTTTGAGTTTGTCACTATAAACTAATCCGATGTGAGTTTTTCATCTTTTTAAATTCTCCCAAAAAGCTGATTAGATTTTTGCCTAATTCTTCAAATGAAAATTATGACTTTGCTAAAAAAACTCCTTGCATTAGTAACTAACAGAGTTTGATGAAAAAATATTTACATATTAGAAATGTGTGGTTAACAATATGTCAGTCTAATTAATACAAGACATGACGAGAATAGATTTGAAAAATCCTTCATCAACGCCTTAACTCACCACTCTTAGTTATAATTGTAGCAGCTACGAAACCGTAACAGATACAACTATATAGCAGTTATGGTTTCATAGTTGCTACAGTACAACTCCGTTTCAAAATTTAGGTGGGATTTTAAGAGGGATATGCATGTCAGATGCAAATACTGTATTGAAGGGAAGTTGGATAATTATACATGGGGTGAAATACTTTTTTGATTAAAAAAAAATAAAGTGGGACACCATCTTAATTTTACTATTTAATTAGGAATCTGGATCCTTTAATAACTAATTTTGGTAAAGCCTAAAATTAATTACGTTAATATTCTTTTTTTTCTTTTCACACTGAAAATAATTTTAAGGCTTGTTAGTAATTTTCTCTGGTTATTTTTATATAAAAATTTGCACTGTCCTGGTTCTCTTTAATCTGACATCTTAGGATTCATAATATCGCAAGCAGAGAAACTTTTATAAATACCTTAAGCCTATGACATTAGAAAGCATGTCTTTCTCAGTCTTTTAGCTTAGATCGAGTATAGTATCTGTTCTTATAAGTGTAATGTCTAATAAAATAAATAAATTAATTTTTTTATGAGGGAGAGTCAGCGTCACCCTTGCAAGCCTAGGGAATTAATTTACGCGTATTCATATATTATCTTATACATACAACACATATATGCAATGGCCAGTGATTTAGAAAAAAAAAGACACTACTTTGACTTTTGCCCCATTTAATTTAGTGTTAGACTAATCCCTATTCTAGAGTTCCTTTCAGCTTTAATTTTAAATAACATATTTACTTGAGAGTAGGAAAGAAGAAAGAAATAAAGAATTAACTTGGAATCAAAACCATCTCATTAATAGAGTCCCTTTCTACCTTAATTTCTAAGGATATATTTGCTTTAGCACAGGGAAAGAAGAAAGAAATAAATATGAAACCATGACACAAATCAAAAGAATTTCTATAAGCAAGCAAGTTTGAACACAACAATGAACTTGCAACAAGACAAAGATCTTATTAAAAAAAATTTCATGAATTCTCCCAAGAGAGAAAATAAAAATACAAGGAAAAGAGACGATTATCAAAGTGCTTGAATGGATAAGTTGTAGCCTTGAAACTTGTTCAAAATTTTAGATATGCTTTAAACACTTAATAGCAGCGAATCACAGTAAAACCTCTGGAAAATAGAGTAGATCAATGCTCAAAGCATTTCCAAAAGGCCTTATCTACTATGGTTCAACATTCACTTCCAAAAAGTTGAAAATTGTCAGCTCCACTGCTAACCTTGTTCAATCGATTAGATAAATGTGAATGGCGGCTCTAATGATAACATCTTCAGTCAAACAAAAAGTATTTCAATTGATTAATAATCATTCCAACCGACTGGAGCTCAAATAGCAACTTCTGTCGCCTAGAAAATAGCCTCTAGTTGACTACCAGTGTTTTTAGTCTCCCTGTAAATTACCCACCCTATGTTTTGGGATGAATCATCCACAAACAGGACTTGAGAACATCCCAGAACGCTTCCAAGCTCTAGGTACCTAGGCTATCACAATATGAATATAATCTCAAACTACATCCCAAAGCAAATTTAATGTTACAACATCATCAAGCTTGTTGATTATTCATTAGTTTGAAGCTTCTCAAAGATCTATACTCAATCTATGAATTCTATCATATAAGCTTGATTACATCAAACTCCAATTGTCTAGATAAGTCATGCACACTTGATGCCAAAAGATCAAATATAAATGACTTACTTAATCACATCAGCAAAATTTCAAAACACCACGGCTAAATCTCATCATAATCGAGAAATTCAATGTCCCAATATAAATTTTCACTGGCCGCAAGTTACATTTGTTCGTGCAAAGATTCACAACTCTTCCTAAGATAAATATTGTTAATACCACCATATCACTTCATACAGATCTCATATGACTTCTCCTTGTGATAGCTTATCTAGATCACTTTGTTGTTTGTTTTTATTTTATTTGTCTTGTTCTCATGGTATCCAAATATCCAATACACAAATCTCTGGTCTTCTTAGCTTTATCTTCCCTTAGATCTAATATCTAAATTTGCCACTTATAGATCTTTTTTTTTTCTTCTAATCAATTTCCTTGATCTTATCTTTTTTCTTACTTGTCATTCACTAGCTAGTAATGGAGAAACATATTGAGTAGTGTTATCCATGTAGATTCTAAATGTTTCTTAATTATTAATTTATTTTTATTTTCATAAATCAATATAATAGCTTGCCTTGTAGATGAATGCATGTTATCATGCTCTTTTGAGCATTATTAGAGTATTAATTCAGAGTTAGTGACTCTCCATGATGAGGATTTTAAGCCTAGGTTGATTAAGGATTTATTTGAATTTAATTTAAGTTTGAACAGGACACATTTAATTTGATGAAGGGTTTGGTTGGGTTCATTGGAAAATCAGTTTGGTTCGATTAGTTTAGAGAATGTATGTCATGGGAAGGGAGAGGAATCCATAACCTCTCATCCTGATCACCCACCGCATAAGAGAAAAAGTCATGCGACCGCTTCTAACAGATAAAATCAATCCTATCTCTTTGTCTTCTTCCTCTCTGGTCCCCAAACCCTTAATTCTTTTTCACAAGCCCTCCATTGCGTTTTTTCTCTATTTTTGCTCCTCCATTTTTTTTACCAACATTAGCAACAAAAAATACATAGATCAATATCTTCTTTGTTTTTGCAAGTATAATAGTGAGTTTTTGACCCAACATGTGTCCTTTTTCAACTTCCTTCCTCCCTTCAATATAGATAAATTTTTGTGTATTTGTCCTTGTATTATGGTCATCTTGCAACTCTCTCTGTCTAGAGCCAACAACTATCAGAAATTTTATCAAACTTTTGTTTCTAGTGTAAAGTTTAGTTCTACACTTATAGGAGTATATAATGGTTGATCACTAAATAGTTGATGTTAGGCGAAACACCTTTTAGTATGGGATTTGAAATCATTGGCTAGGGAAAATTTTGAGGATTAATTCAATCATTTTTTATTTTTTATTTTTGCGTGTGTTGCAATTCAGTTATCAGAACAATAAAAATAATTTCTAGGGTCTCCTAAAACTATTTTTTGAGACAAGATTACTTTTAGAGATGGGATTAAATGCAATTATTATTTTCATAAGGCAAAGTTTTTCATATCATGTAACTTCATGGCAATATTACTTGGGTAAATATTATTGTCTTAGTAAATTATGTAACTGTCTAGAATTCTTTTTCTAGAGGCATGTATCCTTGTATCCATGAGACATATTATCTATAAAAGCTTCACTTTCAGACAAGGATTGAAATATCGAGCCGGTCGAAACGAATAAAACATTTTTTTCCGCCCGTCGACCAGTACAACTCGGCACCCGGCACAGCGAGTCAGCGACAGTCGTGGAGGCGTCACATAATCCCCGCCATCGCCGCAGAAGACTCGCACGAGCCCAGTGGCCACTCCAGAAGGGCACATGACCCCCGTGGCGACACCTCAACCCACGTTGTCGCCCCGGAGGGGTCACGTGACCCCAACGGTCGTGCCAGAGGTCGCAATGTCACGATGCGTTGATTTTTTTAATTAAAATTGAAACTAAAATTGAACTTAAGTTTATTATCTCAAATAACTCGTACTCATGATAGATATAATCCAAAAAGGTTTTATTAAACTCTAATAAAAGTATCTAATTAAGTATAAATTATATTTATTTATTTATTATTTATCTTTTAGTTATGTTATTATTATTATTATTTTTAATGGATCAACTCCTAACTTAAATAGATAATTAAATATATTTCTTAAAGTTCAATTTATCCTATATATATATATAATAATTTTATTTAAATAATTTTAAAAATTCATAAATACTTTATAAAATAATTAAAATTTTAAAATAAAATATAAATTTAAAATAATCTAAAATTTAAATATTCTTAAACATTTCAAATAATTTTTTTAAATTAAAAATTTACAAATATGCTAAAAAATAATTTAAAATTTTCAAGTAATTTTATAATTATTTTTAGTTTTTCAAATGATTTTATAATTTTAAATTTAGTTTTGAATTTTGAGAATTTTTTATTTGTAATTTTTTTAAAAAAATAATAGGCATTATGTTATGAGATAATTTCAAATATAAATTCAATATCTCAAAATATAAAGCATATTTAATAGCCAAATATTAATAAAATTAATATACATTTATATTTAAAATTTAAAGAAATATCAAAATTATATTGGCACCACAGGATATCAAAACCGTATCGTTCTGGTTTAGAACCAAAACCTCGGCACAGATCAAAATTTTAAACCTAGCTTTTAGAGAAAACATTCTTGTCTCAAAATATTATCCTAAAAATAAATCTTATTGTCTCATAACATCCTGGCTTGCCTTAACATATGTATTTTCTATAATCCTACCTCAAACATTGAACTTAATTTTATGTTAAAATCATTTCAATTAGTATTCATATCGATTATAAATTTCCTAATAAAATTTACACAAAATATTGTAATTTAATTTACCACTCGTTTAAGTAAAAGTTTGATTAGGGGTGACAATTTGGTTCGGGTTCGGGTTGACGGGTTCGGATTGGCGGGTTGGCAAATGACAACCTGAACCCGACCTGATTATTAATTCAGGTCAAACTATTCAACCTGAACCTAATCTGTTTATTTGCACTTCAACCCAAACCCGACCCGTTTGACCCGAACATGACCTTCAATAAAGAAATTTTGTATATTAAATTAAAAAAAATAATATTTATCTACACAAATTGAAAATCTATATCATAAATGATAAACCATAGCAACATTGCAATCAATAGCACATCTCTACGTTCAGGGTTTTTAACTTTTTTAAATTTATAATTTTAGTTTAAATTTATAATTATTTATAAATGGGTTCGCGGGTTGTAATTGGGTCATTTTGGGTTGACCCGAACCCGACCTGTTTATTAATTGGGTCAATTGGGTCGACCCGATTTTGACCCGAACCCGAAACTGCTCAACCCTAACATGATTTTTTCGTGTTTGGTTTGGGTCGTGTTTTCGTGTCGGGTCAAAAATTGCCACCAAAGGATTCAAAATTGATCAAAGTACATTAAAAAAAAAACATCAATTCATCATCCATTGATAATATTAGAAGTGCTTAAGTATTTAGAGAAAATATAATACTACACATCAAATTTGATCAAAAAATTTCATCTGATTTGGTGAAGTTGCAACAAAGCAAACTTCAATAACAAGGCTCTTGGTCAATGATTAACTAATAATATTTTTGCATGACTTTTGAGAAGGTTTCATTGATATTCACCTCATCTGAAACTCCTTCAGGTAGATTTGTATGTACTTGAGCTATTTTTTCCTATAAAAAATAAAATCATATTTAATTCAAAGTTCATAGATGATTAAACGAAAATTTAGTCTATTTTATTTGCACTTTCACCATAATGCTTGTCATTATTTCACCCAGGTATAACATTCATAAAACATCTTCACATTGGATGGAGCCTTACTCGTGTGATTTGTCAAATCAAAAGGGTAATGATAATGTCTGTGTAGATAAAAAGCAGCATCATACTTAAACTATTGATAATAAGAATATAAATTTCTATAAAATATGAACTTACTGACTTTTGATTATGGAAAAGCTTTTCTTATTTTGTGTTGTGATCGGTTGATTTATTTCTAGTTGAACATTAGAGAGTAAAAGATTAAGGAGAGCTGACCTCAAAATCTAATACCCACCAAACAAGGTGAATACTAGATTGAAGCACGGTGAAGAAGAGAACAAATAGTATACATTGGTGAGAGCAAGAGAACAAGTAGTCTTAAGAATGTAAGGAAGAAATGACGCCAAGGTAGAAGGAAGGGCGTGAATGTAAGAAGCAAAATTGTTAAGCAAGTAGGGGGGACTTCAAAAGTGAAGAGCACAAGAGTGATATAAATGCAAGGTAATTGCTCCACCACTACAGAGAAGTGTTTAGCTTGAGAGATAGTCATTATGCAGGTGCTTTGTAAATCGATTCTTCCATACTAATCAATAACTATAACTTAGTGTGTTAAGATTTAAAAGAGATTTTAACTAATTCCTAGTGTTTCTTGAATTTTTTTAGTCCAGCATTGGTGGAGCGGAGAGAAGGGATTTCTTTTTGCCTAAATTTAATTTTCTAAATTAACCAATATTTAAGAGGGTCACAACCTTTCTTGAACCATTTTTTTAAGAGTTAAATTACTTGCTACAACCTTTGAACAAGATTTTCTTACACTAAAAGGGTTTTCTAGTTCATTTTCTTTTTTGACATCAAGAAATAAAAAGAAGATCCTAGTTTTTCCTTCACTTGCTTTGAGGCTTCTTGCACAGAGAATAAGATCACTTTCGCGTTGCATTTGGAAGTACACAAACAGCACAGGTTCGTTGTCAGATCTTAATAGGTTGTTAAACTCTTTGTATCATTGGAACGTAATATTTCTTTTAAGAAGTCACTTTTAACTCTCATTTTGCGATATTTTGGTGGTATGTTCTATATATGCATTTAACCATTTTCCTCTTGGATTTCAGGTTCCATGCTAAATTGCATCTCTGTCGTTTTCTGTTTTTCAACTTGCATAGAGTTTGATGGAAGGAGAATAACATCCATAATAGTCAAACCCCAAAGTTAGGATCAACACGATTTGGTGATGATTGAATTAACTTATTAATCAATTACTGGTTCTCAGTAGGCAATCAGTGAAATATGGTTTGAATTCGAATTCCAACTTCATACTTAACCAGTTTTTTCTTTCCTTGTCTTGACGAAGAATAGTTTCTTATCATGTAAATCAGCTTGCTATCTGATTTCATATTCCAACTTGTTGCAACTCACTTTCATCCACAGTTGGTTTCATAATTCCCACCCCGATTATAGATGATATTGACATAACTATATACAAATATTTCATTTCACTATAGTCTCAACTGAAAAACAGTTGACATCCTATCGAGAATGCACTGCCTACTTCAGACTCGAGATCTACCGACAAAACTTAACAACTAAACTCTATAGGATAGATACACTACTACTTTAGGAACCAAAATGGGGCAAACTACTTATCTGAGACATTTATTTCGCCTCCCTATCAAATCTAAACGATCCGAAATCCACAGAGATACGAAACAACAGAAAAAGGGAAAAAAAAAAGACAGAGGTAAATATCTAGGCCTGTAAGCTGAGAGATCTAGGCAGGAGAACCAACCTCGATCTGGGTGAAAGGAATACGGGAGCCTAGAGTCTTGGAAAATCTGTCTGAGGTACCGGCTGAGGCGGAGCTATTCATCCCGGCGCCAAAGGCGGTGCCATGACCGGTGCCGTGTCCGTCTTCCGAGAAGCCGTTCCCATAGGAAGAATTTCACCCGCTCAGAACGGGAGGAGGAGGAAGAAGAAGAAAAAGAGGGAGGAGCGGAGGAAAGTTGGCCGAAGGCGGCGGAAGCATTCGGAAGAGATGATCAAGAAGGCTCTATTGGGTGAAGATTGCCTGTTACAAATAGTACAAAATTCACCAATGTCCACTGCTTGGTTTCCTTAGCAAGACTGGTCCCCACTGTCCCGCACTTTCGTCACTAATCATTGGTTAAGACTAATTGTGAAGGATGGTTACGGATTGCAGATATTAAACCAACCTTTTAACACGACTTATTTACCGACAGCTGCCACTGACCGTGAAGTTCGGATCCTCTTACGAAATACCTGTCCCTGCGTCCATCAGATGGATAAGATTACTACATCTCAAGAATGCTTTACGTCACAGTGATACCGCACGTATCTCAAGGATGCTAGACCGTTCAAATTGGAAGCGGGCCGGGCCGTGCAGTGGGCTAAATTCAAATCTTTCAGTACCAAAACTATCCGCCGTCGTGTCCATCTACACGTATCATAAAGTGATCTAATCGGTTGAAGTTACGAGTATCAGAGAGATTTTTTTTAAAAAAAATGCTCTGAAATAAATAACTACCGTTTAAAAATACCCCTTTTAAATGTTCAAGGAGGTATTTGACAGGTAAATTCGTGTGTGAAAGGAGCTAGCAGGCAGAGAGGCCTCTCGCACAATCAGCTATCGCTAATGTTCATGCGCGAAAGGAGTAGAGGCCCTTCACGCCATCAGGCCGGCGTGCAAGGCGCCGCACGATAGTTTAATTCGCTACGATCCTGTAGAGAATCAATAGCCTCATGTGTAGGTTTGCTTGTGCAACGGCAGGCAAAAAGCTGCTGCAGCCCAAGATGATACTGCTAATGCTTGATCTTTGTTTACAGTATCAGATCCATTCTTAGCTTCTTGCGAGGAAATCAGGTTGGTACCCTTGTAAGCGAACTTTACCATCATGATTGCATTTGGCATTTGCACATGTATATATACGTCTCCTGTCCCGTGTGATAATGTGTAGTTCAAAAAGTTCATTCGTTCTTGAAACAGAGAGAGTTGGTTTGTTTGTTTGCTGCGAAAACATGATTTGTATAAACAAATTACCTTGCATGGTTCGACTTCTCACGCATCGTCGCTGAGACTCGCGCCATGGGATCACGCGTGCGCTGAACTGGCGGCATCGGGACGCGTGGAAGCCTCTCTCTCCTTTGTTTTTACAATTTCTTTTAATTTTAGCAAGCATTTAATTGTTGATGGGAAGATCTTTGTATAAAAATGAGGATGATATATATCGGCAACCAAAGCGTTACACTGTCACAAGATAAAGAAAAGCTCGCTCGCTCGCATGCACACGCACCCAAAATGGAGGACCCGATTTAAAACCCACTCCGTCCTCTTCCTCTCAATCTCTCTGTCAAATATTGACTATGTAGTAGAGCTCACACACTCGCTAGCTAATTAACAGCATTAATCATAATTAACAAATTAATCGTTGATGTATACGATATATTAATTACTAGCTAGAGCCAGAGAGCGCCGGCTTGCTTGAGGAGGGGGACGAGGGATCCGTTGATGTGGGCGGCCATGACGCGGTCCATGGCCCCGACGAGCTTGCCGCCGATGAAGACGACAGGGACGACGGCGGAGGGGCCGTGGCAGCCCAAGAGGCGCGCCAGGGCGCGGGCCATGTCGTCGCCGTGGGGCTCGTGGTCGAGCTCCACCACGGCGGGGCTGACGCCCATGCCGCAGAAGAGCCGCTTCACCGCGTGGCACATGCAGCAGGTGCTGACGCTGAACACCACCACCGCGCTCTCCGACGCCAGCCGCTCCACCCGGTTCAGCCCTTCCATCGCCGCCGCCATGTACCCCCACGCCACCGCCGCCTGGTACTGCATCCTGACCGATTGGCTAGGTATATCTCACTGCTGAAGACTGAAGCTCTGTGTGTGCATGGAGCGGAGTATTTATAGGAGAATTATCAGATAAACAAACAGCCATGAAATAATTCATAAAATATAAAGAATTTAAAGTGTGTCATAGAATAGAATAGAGTACGTAGGGGGAGGAGTGGAGGCTTTAGCAGAAGGAAATGGACATGTCGGGCAAATGCGGCTCTTGGTGTCCTTCTTGTCGGGCGGGCCACTACGACACTACGTACGTCATAGACATAGCCGTTAAGTTTCTGTTTTGTCATCGTTCTGACTCTCCTGTCGTCAGATTGATGCAGCGGACAGTTTTAAGAAACACTTAATTTGGAAATTTTTTTAGTTATTAATTGTCTGCCCAAGGCGAAACGGGGCCGGTCGAGGTCGGTTCGGCGGTCAACTCGGGGACTGGCCCGGGGTCAGGAAGGTCAACGGCGGAGACAGGGTCGTATCAGTGCGCGAGCACGTGGGAAGCAGGCGGGATAATGGTGTCGGCGACGAACGCGGCACGTGGGCGGGAGCAGCGCTGCTCGCTCGCCGCGGCCCGAATTTTAAAGCGACTTCCTTTGCATGCGCACGCTTCTCGACGCATGCAGACTTCTTCATGCTAGCTCTTGTCTCGTCCCCTGATCTCTCGTCTCTTTCGCCCTCTGTTTGTTATTTTATAAATTAATTTCATTCGGGAGGAGAAGAAGCCAAAAGAAGAGAACAAAATTGTACTGGGTCGCTCGCGGTGTTTCCCAATACCTCAACTCTGTCTCTCGCTTCTCTTTTTCTTCTTTGTAAAGGGGAGAGAAGGATGGCGTGCTTTGTGTCTCTTGGATATATAGCTAGTCTTGTAAAGGGCCAAAACTACCATATCTACCTAATCTTGTCTATTTAGTCGATCCACTTCATTAGCACGTCCAAAATTTTTTATTTATCAAGTTCATTTGAGTCTAATACATCTTCCTTAGCTAACCAATTTTCACTTGCCAAGGATGACCAAATCTATCAGGCTAACGCCGTATCTACTCAGATTCTCAGAGAATCTAGCAAACGAGGATCCAACTCGATTAAAACCAAACGAGGTTAATTAACTTATATTGTATTTACAGTCTCTCAAGGTGTCAGCGTAAATAAGGACTTGTGTTGACATGGAACAATCATGGTGGTTGGGAGAGGATGAAGGATTGACCCTCGTGTCAGAATTGCTTGTTCCCCGGTCTGCTGATGAGGGTTGAGGGAATGGCGTGCACAAAGCCAAAGGCAAATAATCACTCATCCTTAACAATTCTGATGATGAATAAAAAGTATATTTAAGGACCTTTTATATGAATTTGCTCATGGATGATCAAGCAAAACTTGCATTTTGTGAATGGTCTTCATGATCTCCGGGAAGACGACAACATAATTGTGCTAAGAGACGTTGTCTCTGGGCATGAGATCAATAAGATATATCAGCAAATTAAATGTTTTTTTGCAAGAACTGGTTTGGTGCTTTCCGTGGCACGATCATGAAGATGAACATGTGCGCATGCATGCTGCTGTGTTCGTTTTTCTTTCATTAATTATTGTATTGCTTGTTCAAGATTATTTGAGATTAGTAAAATCTCCAAGGCACATGTTTCTCCTTTCACTCGCAACAAATGAGCATTTTGGCTTCGAGCTTCCTCTGCTTATTAACCATGGCAATGAAGTCTTCAACTCTTTTGTTAAGTTCCTCTGCAGGCAACCATCCTTCTTCTTCTTCTTCTTCTTCTTCTTCTTCTTCTTCTTCCATCACATCGTTCACCTCACTTTCCTCTTCTTTCTCTTCGCTTAAAGCCTCTGCTTTAACTATTTGATCGGCAAAAGCTTCCTTCTCCTTCAGCTCCCCCATGGCCAAGCTCTGCACGGTTGGGCTCTTCATGACGTACTCCTCGTAGAGCCCCACTCTCTCTGCGGGATTCTTCGGAAGCCTCGAGCCGCCAACGAGAATGACGATTATAACATTGGAGATCATGAATATGAACCTTGGCCCAGTGGCCATGGTGCAAATTTTTGGCACGCGAACAAGAAAGAAGAACTTAACGGAGGAGAAGAAGCAGGGGAGCCAGTTGGGGCTCGACATGAAGAGACCGAACAGCACCACGCGCAGCACGAATTGCATGAGCACTCGCAGGAACTGGGAGCCTTTCCTGTACCTCTCCATGGCTTCGAGCTTCTCCTTCTTAACCGAATCCATGCCTCAAAATTGGGATACAAGGAACAGGGGAGGAGAGGGCTTGAGCTTGGAGGAACCGGGAGAAGCATAGAAAGCTATTGATCCGACGGAACATTTAGCAGTGGTAGAGCAGGTTTAAATAGAAGGAAAGGAAGATTTCAGAGGTGATGAGATTCTCACATTGGAGCTCTTTCTTCATATTATTGAGATGCCTTGGCAGATGGAATAGTTCTTTAAGAAAGCCATGAAATCGGTGTCTTCTATGGCCCTCCTTTGCTTAGTTTTGGTTTTGTGTTCCTTATCTAGTTGAACAAAAGTGTGTCAAGGCACATTATTAGCGAATTGATGTGTTCAAAAGGTGCATCATCTAGAGCTCAAACTGGAAAATTAATTGTCTTTTCTTTGTTGGTGTTGCTTCATTCCCATAATTATTAGGCCTTGAGCATAGTTTATTCCAAAAGCTTGTTCGTTCCTATCCAATTTGCTTTCTTCAAAGTAGCTCTTCATTTTAAACCAGCAACAAAGGAATATCAACTGACCTACCAAAGCTTAAAAGATGAAGCAGGAGAAGTGGGGGAATAACACTAGTGAGACTTTGATTCTTCCTGGAAGGCCAAAGTTCCTGAACCTTAAGGACTAAGGAAACTTGGAAGGAATATGAATGGGTCCAAAGCAAGAACAGTGTGAGATTCTTCCTCCATTTACAGAGAACAAGAGAAGTGCCATTGGACTTTAGTTGGAAGAAGGAAGAAGGTCAGCATCAGCCAACTGTGGAAGGGGGATTGTTTGATTATGTTTTTGTTTCTATGGTTGATGAAACAAATGGCCGTTTGTTGCAGAGAAGTGGTTTTTTGTGCTTTCTTTAAGAGTTGTTGCTGGAAGATGAGAGACCATGGGCATGCTTTTAGTTTGGGATGTTTTTGGCTTCTTTGAGGTAACAATTGATACAAATTTTTTCTTGATCTTGTCTTTGTAGGGCTTGTCCTCGGTAGAGGAAGAACAAGGGTTTGTTGCTCCACCATACTTCTTCATTATCAAAAAAAGATTTTTAAAAAACTCATTCAAGTTCCAAGAAAACAACAGATTCCTACATCTGCAATTGAAAATCTGTGGGCAAATGCTATAGCTCATATGAGCAATATATCTATCATTGAACTAGAACCAAGCTAACATGATCAGTGAGCTGAAGAAGTTTGCATTTCAAAATAATGCCAAACCCACCAAACTTATGAGGCCAAATTTCCAGCCAAGATACTACAACAACAACAATCAAAATTTATCCCACTAGATGAGGTCGGCTATCCATTCATTCAATATTTGTCAAAATTTTAACGCTGGTTGACAATTTAACACAACCCTTCTTTATCTGGACTTGGGATTAGTCATGACTGGTTCAGCGAAGATATTATTTTGAAAAAAAAAAAATGATGTAAAAAGATTATATCACATTCAGTATTATCTCAAAACCAAAATGTGAACAAATTTGAAAACAAAAACATAATGAGTAATATATGACATATCTCTCACAGTATCACCATCAAAAGAATCTACAAGACAAGGCATCAAATCTATAACCATCAAATTAACATTCTCCTAGCAAGCAACTTCTTATAATCTAACATACACTTGTTTGAGACCAATCAGATAACTCTTCCTGTAACAAACTTCATACATACCTTCTTTTTCAATATAAGAAAAACAAACTTCATATACCTCTATGCCTGCACACGATGTTATTTACAGATTTCCTTTTTCAATATTCTCTCACACAAATAGATTTATTGGAAATTCTTTCACAAAGATTCAATTAATTATCACAACAAAACAAATGAACAAGCTAATGGTTTAAGTTGTAGATTCTAGTTTTTTATCTTGAAGAGAGATCACAGTTTCAAAGGCGCCAACCAATGCTTTCACCTTGCTCTTCCTGGTCTCCACAAGCTTGCTTGCAGTTTCTTCAATCACATTGTTGAACAATACTCGTTCATCATTTTTCTCCTGCATATCTTGATGCTTCAACATAATGCCTTGAGCTTCTGCACCAGATGCATTTGCCGGCTCAGTTATCTCACTCTTTCTGAAGTTCTTCCTTTCTGTTTGAATGTCTTCAGCACCCACATCCGATGTTCTTCTTCTCCTAAACCTCAGCCTTCTTGGACCACAGCTTTCAGGTTGGAGCTCAATTGTCTTGCCTCTTCTGAATTTTAATTTGTGTGCTGTAGGATTTGTATCTTCTGGATGGATGACTGTGTTTCTTTTCGACCTCCTCTCTTTGCTTTTTGAAAGTTCACAATTGCCTTTGTCCTTTTCCACTTCATGCTCAGGCTCCACTTCAGATTGCTCGGAATATGAGTACTCAGATACCTCATCCTTTTCTTCATCATCTGTAGCCAATTGGTCATCATCAGATTTCAATACTGGAGAACTAATATCCATGGTATCTGGGCTCACTAAATTTTGCTCTGTGGAATTATCAGTATTGACTTGTTCATGCAATTTGTTGTCATGATGTTTCAGAGCTAGGGAAATAAGAACCATATCATCTGGTATCAGAATCTTTTGCATTGTTAAACCATTCTCTGCCTTGTGCAATTTCAACTGGGCAGGCTCCATTTCTAAGGATTCAGAATCAATTTCCTCTGGCTTCAAGAAATTTTGCTCTGGGAATTTGATGCCATTATTTTGAAGTTCAATCAATGTCAAGTCATCAGAGTTCAATGCTACTTTACCACTTTTAATATTGTCTGGGTCAAGTACTTTCTGCTCTGCAAGATTTGCATTGGCATGGTTTGCTTCCGGTGATTCCAGATCTGTATTCAAGTTAACGTTCTCCAGTCCCAACAATTCTTCAACGAGGAAATGTGTGTCAACATTCTCTTCTATTAATTTCTCCTCTGAAGAATCCAAATTGGCCTTCTTGGGTATCTCATCAACAACTTGATATGTCTTCTCTTCACTACTTTCATGCTTCACTAGCGTTTGTTTTTGCAGTTCAGATAGAACATTCTCCACTTCCAAGACTTTCTTCTCTGAGGAATCCAAATTGACCTTTTCAAATGAGTTATCAACGACTAACAATGTTTTCTCAACACTGAATTCAGTATCATGGTCAGCTTTTGAAACATGGTTCTTTGTTAGAGTTGCTTCTTTCACAATCTTGTCCGTTCTTTGCCTCAAACTCAAAATGCCATCACTAACACGCATGACAGATGGAGAGGCTGTAGATGGTCTCAGTATTTTCTTTTCTGGTGTTTTTGTTATTTCTCTACTAGTATGACCAGTTAGTTCCTTCTCCTTGGTTAGCCCAACTTTCTTAGATGCGGCGTACTTTTCATTTACCTGAGACACTGATGAATTATGATTCAGATCTGAATGATTTTCATGCATAGTTAAAGATCTCTGCCTAACAAGCTTAGCTTTAGAAGATGCAGTGGCTTCCAGGAAAGTTGGGTTTTTATTTGTGATAGCACCTGACCTTTGAAATGTGCCAATTCCTTTTGCAGGAGTTGACTTCTTCTGCTTGCCAAGTTTACTGTTGTAACAGAATGAATCTGACTTGTTCAGAGTCTTCAGTTTGATAGCTTGTCTCTTAGTTTCATCCTTTAAATTAATTTTTTCAGCCTGAGTTTCTGATGTTTGGAGAATTTCCTGATCAGCAAAAACACTGCTTCCCTGGAACGACAACACAGATTGAAAATTCATATCTATATATTCCTTAGGAGTACCATCTTCCTTGAGCTTTGATCCAGCCTCTTTATATTCTGATGTTCGAAGAACTTGCTGATCACTAGTAACACTGCTTTTGGGGCACAATGACACAGTTTCAAGCTTGATATCTATATATTCCTCTGAAGTTCCATCATCCTTGAGCTTTAATCCAGAATTCAGATTACTATCAGCTGATTTCTTAGAAAACTCATCTTTCTGGGATGAGTATTTCTTCTTGATTGTAACCTTATTCTTACCATCTTCCACATGTAGGTTGCTTCCTAGAAGTGACTCATCTCTCAATCTCAACTTGCCACCTGATTTGGAGAGAAAGGGACGTTGTTTAGACACAATCTCAGATTCATGCTTCTGTCCATACTTGCACAGATCATGGCAGGAGCCAGTAGAAGCTCTTTGATAACGAGGTAGAGGCTTTCGGGGACATTTAGACTTGGTTACAGAATCATGTTTCCTCCCATACTTACAGATATCATGGCAAGACCCTGTAGAATCTCTTAGATAATGAGGTAAAGGCTTTTCACTTCTGATGGAAGAAACTGAAGAATCATTAGTAATTGTAATGCCAGTTGAGCATTTCCTGGTACAGCTTTCTGTGCCACCCTTCACTGATATTTCATGAATATGAACTTCCTTTCGTGCCATTGATCATGAGGAGGTTATAATCAGGAGCTGCACAAAAAAGTTTACATAAGAGGGAAAGTGAGATAATCCTGCAATGAGACAAAAGGTGAAATTTAGATAAGCATAATCATATGACCTTTATTACCTCACAACCATATGAGCAGTATAATTTGTTGGCTTACACAGGATTTAAACATTATTAACTTCTTATATATTACCAGATCAATATTAACTGTATCAATGCAGTTGGTTAATGACAGCATTCAATATGTCATTACATTGAACAATCGCACAGTTTGAGTGTTCCATCTACATTGTTGATGCAAAAGATAAACTCTAGATATAGTAAAAAAACAATAAGGAAAAAAAATGACCTTTGCAGAAAGAAACGGAACAAAAAGGATGGTGCAACTCTAACAAGAACTCGTTTCTATTCTCTTGAGACCCATGAAGCCATTGCTTTCAGTGGCGATCAGAAAAAATAAATAATAATCAATAGCTGAATTATGTTAGTTTCAAGGATGTTCTTCTTTTCATCTTAAACTGATTTATTGATAAGAGATCCCTCAGTGGCTGATTTTATTTATCTACTATCAACAAACACAAGTCCTCAGTGCAAATCAATAGCTGGATAAATGGAATAAGCACAACACATCATATTCCACAGAAAATAATTAACTTTGAAGAGACAGGGAAAGTAACCTAAGGAAACCTCAGGAAATGAAGATCGCAGTTCTAGGCAACTTTTAACATGAAAAAACATTCAACAATCTTGATTCGACAGAATGAGAAAGTGCCCTAATCTGCAGAACCGCACCAAGATCAGATTTTCAAATGAAAGAAGAAGAAAAAAAACAACCATAGTGAAGTCTACCATAGGCAGATCCGGCATTCGGCCCAAACAGTGTTGAACAGTAATCAAGCCGATCCGAATCGCAAGAAAAGAGGCAACTTCACGCTGAAAGTAAATCACGACCCACAAAACGCCGTACCGTTAGGTGAAATCCTCACCAGAAGGCGACGAAGGAGGCTCATCCTGCCTCCCATCGACGGAGAAGATTCCGTGGAGATCGTGCTACCAACCAAAGCAAACACTCGTAACACAAAACAAAAGGAGACGGTAGTCGATGCAACCCAAATCTTCTTCGAACGTTACCCAACCAATATCGCTCTCAACGCGACTGTTTCATTACGAAAGATCTGCCTGCCGCAGAGAGAAGTAGCGAAGATCTGTCTGATGAGAGCTACAGATTTGCCTCGGTAGCATTACGATCGCACGATGCTCGCCGGCGAATGGCGAGTTCATCCATCCGAAAGAGATTCAACAAAAAGGTTTTTTTTGGTTTAGTG
This sequence comes from Zingiber zerumbet, assembly GCA_037833815.1. Lineage (NCBI taxonomy): Eukaryota > Viridiplantae > Streptophyta > Magnoliopsida > Zingiberales > Zingiberaceae > Zingiber > Zingiber zerumbet. Next base: position 773 of record JBBMJZ010005478.1, on the reverse strand, counting down.
TGATCGCCGAGGAATAGAGTGCACATTGGAGTAACACTTTAATGTCAAATTTTAAAATGACATTTTTTCAAAAGAATTATTTAATAGGAAATATCAAAATAAGGATAAATAAAAAAATATACTTAGAAATAATTTCTAATTTTTCTAGACAACATCATCGTAATAAATCGACAAAATTACTAATTATTCTATTATTGATATATTGCCATATGCACCATTATTTGATCATGAGAAAAATATCCAAGAACAAACAAACAAGCTCACTCAATATGTGAAATATAAATCAACTCAAGAAATATTTTTTAAAAAAAAATAATTTGATCAAGAAAGAAACTCTACCTTTATTGTTGATAATCTTGTTTAATTGGCTTCCATCTAATTGCTACAACTTTGGAGAAAAGATGAAGAGAGCTAGCTCATGCATGAGAGAGGAAAGTAGGAAGGAGATGAAAGAACTCAAGAAGGAAAAAAAAAAGTCAATGGACAAGGAAATTGTATGTATAACTTATTTATTATGTCAAAATAAAATTGTGTACAATTCATTTTTTGCGAATATTAAAATGTAGGTGATTTGATGTAGTGGGGTGCATGAATAGATTCAAATATTTCATTAGGCTTACTGTATTCAAGAAGATGGAGAGGTGTTGGTCAACAATAAATTGTATAATATAAAAAATGCATTATTTTTTTTTTTTAAAAAAAAGTAAAAGTATGCTTCAAATTATATAATTTGTATTTAGAAAATTGTATCAGTCAAAATGAATTATGTGAAT
>JBBMJZ010005471.1:0-11758 GCA_037833815.1 Zingiber zerumbet | reverse complement strand
ATATTCATTATTCTATTTTTCATAGTTGTGCTTTCAACAATTGTACGAGGCTTCTTTGTCTCTGAGGATTTGCTCATCGAAGGAGATCTTAGTGAGCTGACATTATCTTGGACTAGCAATCTTCTAATTGTCAACCAAGTAAATCTGATTGTCTCGTACTTTATTTTTATTCTATTATACTTTTATTAAGTGTTTTCTAACCAAAAACTAAAAGAGCGAGAAAGTGCATAATTGTAATTTCAAGCAATTCACCTCCCTCTTATCGGTCGAACTAATACCAACAATTGGTATCAAAGTCCAACCACCTCAGATGGACTAACCGTCGACTAAAGTAATAAGACAATGACCAATTTAATTATTCATCCACTGAAGTTTGAAAGAGATTTCATGATGTGGAAAAAGTGAATGGATGTATTTTCCAAAATAGACTTTGAAATTTTGTTAATAATTAAATACAGTTTTGTAGTACTCAAAGACCAACATAGGGTATAGAAGGAAGAGTATCTATGGACGAAAAAGGAACAACCTGACTTCGTGGTGAATGACAAAGTAAAGTTCCATCTGCTGAGCTTTCTTTCACCCCAAGAAATCAACCGGATTGGAACCTACAACTCAGTAAAAGAACTTTGGGAGAAGTTCCTGGAGCTGCACGAAGGCACATCAGAAGCTAAACTTGCATGACTGGACTTGCTTCCGAATCAACTCAACAACCTCCAAATGGAAAGGGAAGAGACGGTAGCCCACATGCACGCAAGAATCAAGTGGCTAATCACCGGATTAACAAACCTCGGAGAAACGGTAACTAATCGGGACTCACAAAGGTATGCCTTAAATGTGTTTCCTAGAACACCAAAATGGACGTCAATAATAGACTCATACTATATATCAAAGAACCTCGAGGTAAGTACTCTAAAAAGTCTATTATCTACTTTTGAATTACACGAGTCTCAATGTGTAGGAGAAAGAAAAGAGTCAAGTCGGAACCTAGTTTTGCAAGGCAAGAAGGATGAATCAGATTTTGACACATCCCTCAACGAAGATGAAGAAGCTTTTATGATAAGAATTTTTTTTTTTAAATTTTAAGTCTAAAAGTTTTAACAAGTCATAGGCCAAGAAGCATCTTCGAGGGAAAAGGAAAATAAGGTACTACAACTACAATGAAGAAGGACACATAAAAGACAATTGCCCAAAACTAAAGAAGAAAGACACGGACAAAAGACCAACTTAGACGAAGCACAAAAATCTAAAGACCACCTGGGATAAGTCATCATTGGAGTCTGAGATTGATGTGCCTAGATTATATCCACTTTTATGCATACTTTAACAGATATCTACTTATATTTCATGAGCATAATCTATGTTTATTGTACCATATTTCCACTCCTTTTATTTGGAGATCTATTTTTTACTTATTTTCATTGATAGTACATGTTTTAGAGTAAAAATGGAGCATAAATAGAGTCTAGAGCTTCTAAAATGTCCACGTTGTTCTTATGAGACACAGTCGTGTGAAAATATGGCACAAACCAATGTTTCACATGGCTTGGGTGTGCCTTTTAGGCATGATCGTGTCAATCCACACGACCATATATTTTTCAACACTACAGACTAAAAGTAAAATAATTATAACTTTTTGCTCAGTTAGAGTTTTTGGTTGATATTTATACAAAAATATAGCTAAATTCAAGATATACAACTTTCTTAAGACTTTAACTCGAGAATACTACATTAAGATGTGCTAAAAGGCTATACAAGATTCACACGGCCTTGACACATGGCCGTGTCAAATTCTACATTTTCTACACTGAACACTAAAAGTAATATGATCATAAATTTTTGCTCGGATGGAGTTTTAGGCTATTCTTTAATCGAAATGTAGATAACCTTAAGATTTACAACTTTACTAAAGACTTCAACTCAAAAATATCATGTTAAGATGTGTTAAAAGGCTCTACAATATTCACATGCCCTTGACACATGGTCGTATAAATCCACACGGCCATGTGAATTTTTCAAAGCATGAGCTGACCTTGGCCGTGTGGACCACACGACCGTGTGGATTTTCCAGAGCCAGAGCTGACCTTGGTCGTGTGAATGCGACATGCCAATGCCAGAGGTGACCCAGCTATATTTAAGGGGTTTTTCTCCCCTTTTCACTCATCTTTAGCTTGAGGCTTGCCCCCATTCCTTGGAGAAGGGTTCTCCCCTTTGGGGGAACCCTAGATCTTCCATCTTCGTTGATCGATCCACCTCCGAAGCAAGGATTGCATCTAAGAAGACCAATGCTACATGGATAAGCCTACTCTTCTCTTCTCTTTATGTTTTGAGTTGTAGATTGCTTTACTTCTTGTCTCTTGGTTGTATTTCCTTTACAATGGAGTAGACCCTCTGATTCTTAGGATGTAGGGAGTATTTATGATGTGATGTAGATGTATGAACTATGTACTTACTTATTTTCTTATTCAATGAACTGTTTATGTCATGTTCTATATGTACTATGCCTTGTATGTGTTTGAAAAAATATGTGTGAGGTCAATCATTAAGCTGTAGAGTTTTGATCACCATATAGTGGAAGGACCTTGGATTGAAAGACCATGAAACCTTATGGCAGAAGGTATCTCTTACTTTCTACAGTGTTTCCTTGAGATGGGGATCAATTCTCTTCTAGGGAGGTTAATTAGAGTTTTAGAAGTTTTTCTCAAATTAATATTAGGAAGTGACTTAATAATCTAGCGATTGTATAATCGCAGAGGGGGAGGGGCCTAGGGGGGCCTATGATAGAGGGTATCTCTTTAACCAGACTTAAGTTACCTCTTTTACTTAATTGAATCAATCTATCGTTAGGAAGTAAATTGATTAACTCTAGCGATTATATGACCGAGGGGCCATGTGACAGAGGGTATCCCTTTAACCGAACTTTCTAGAGTTGCTTCTTTACTTAATGACATTAGAACTTGGTAAACTCTTTGGTGCAACTTGCATGGGAGTTGTGTCACACTTTAGTTAGAATTTCTACACAAGTATAAGCATGGAGTTAGGTAAATGAACACTGCATAGGGACATTAACTAGCATCATAACGAAACTGAAATACTAGAATCTATCATCCTTCACTCACTTATGCTCACTCTCTCTCCCTCTCTTCTCTTAATCTCTCACTCTTTTTCATTTCTCTTTCTCTCTAGCGTATGTGAGCCAACCTTTAACTGTCTAGATAATTCACCATTCGAAGTTAACTAATGCTTAATCAATAGTCCCTGTGGGATCGATATTTTATTACTTGACGACACCTATATACTTGCGAGCTCACATCAAGTTTTTGACGTCTTTGCTGGAAACTATTCACATTAATATTAGTTGATTAGCATATGAGTTACTCTTGACTTGTTAATTGAATTTTCATTTCCTTGTTTGTCTTTATTTCTGTATTTATTTTTTCTTGTCATTAGTTTATAGTTGAGTTTTTCCTTTTCTTAATTTCTGTATTTTTTTTCTCATAATTTTTTTAGATATCCATGAGTACTAACATATCAAGTAGGCCTTTAAGAGAATTTTCTGCACTCATTTCTACAAGATTCATGTCTCCCATTGTACAACCTTATATTGAAGCAAAAAGTTTTCAACTGGACCCAGAGATAATTACCATGATACAAGGTCACAAATTTAGAGGAGAAGTATCAAAAAATTCATACTTGTACCTTGAAGAATTTCTTGAATATTACAACATGGTAAATTGTGAAGGGATATTAGCGGATGCAGTTTGGTTGATGGCATTCCCTTTCAGTATCAAAGACAGGGCAAAGACTTGGTTTTATTATCTCTATCCTCAAAGCATTATAAGTTGGGAACAATTGGAGCAGAGATTTCTGAATCACTTTTTCTCTCCAAGTAGAACTATTTATATGAGGAATTGCATTACAAGTTTTGCTCAGGCAAATGGAGAATCACTATTTGAAGCATGGGAGAGATTCAAAAGTTTCTTAGAATAGTGTCCTCATCATGGTTTAGAAAGATGACTACAATTACACATATTCTACATGGAAATTTCTTTTTCAAATAAGTCATTATTGGATTCAGCTGCTGGAGGTTCTTTTGTGAACAAAAGTATGGATGAAACATTCATATTAATTAATAAAGTGATATTGAACCTTCATGAATGGTCAGATAAAAATTGGATGAAATTTCCTCTGAGAACTTTATAAGTGCAAGCCATGAAGGCAGAAGAGTCTGCTAAATAAAATGCAGTTCAATCATCCAAGAGTTTTGAAAATCACAAGTCACAACATGAGGGGTTCAAACAGTTAGAGGCAAAGATTGATAGCATAATTTCAAAATGGTTCAAAGATAAACCCCCTACCTAAATAAGGTCTAGTGAACATTATAATAATATTAAGTTGAGAAGTGGAAAGAATCATGAAGAACTTCTAGAGAATAACTTGTATAAAATTGAGGAGAAGAACAATAGAAACCCATAAAAACTCAGTTCCATTACTCTAGAAAGTGTCCAAAGTCCACAAGTACCTTTCCCTCAATAGTTGATCACACCATCACTAGACAAGCAAGTTAGACCTCTGCCATGAGCTCAAAGGAAATATGGAAAAAAAAAGGAAAGATTAGTATTTCCCAAGACCTCCACTAAGGATTCTTTTTCCACAAAGGCTAGTAGAGGCCAACAAAGTTAAAGATTTTGGCAAATTTTGTGATATCAATATGGTTGAGTGCAAATTTCTTGATGTGTATAAAGATGAGGACTCTTTAGATGAGGATTGTAATGATAATGTAGTAGATAATAAGTTTTTAGATCTAACTCCTGGACTTAAAGGGAATTATAGTGAAATATAATTTTTAGATGATGAATGCGATGAGATTGATCAATTTAAGACTGTAAGTGAAGTTGTTGATTCTCCTGTAGTTGATTCTCCTGCTGAAGAGATTGATGTTGGAATATTTTTCACTGTATGTGATGATGCTAATGATATGGAAGGAAGTGTAGGGAGCTATGTTGTGGAAATATCATCTCAAGAATCACCTCTTTTGTCCACACAACCCTTTGAGACTATAAGAGTTGTAAGAATTGAATATATTTTGGATCAATGTGTAGGGACTTATGCAGATAAGGCAGAGCCCCAAGAATCACCACCTTTAGTTGCACTTCCACCGGAGCCTGAGCCAAAGCTAGAACCAGTACTTAATTCGGATGAAGACACATCTACCTATTTAGAACTTTCATGTACCTCTCCAAAATACAAAGTAAGTATCACTAGTCATCTGTTAGAAAACTTCATAGAGGTACCCATCATTAATTTTATTGGATGTAATTCATCTTTTTATATATGCTATGATGAAACTAATATTTTTATAGCTCTTTCTTATCTTTCTCTTGTATGGGAGGTGTACTTTTTCTTTGCGTGAGCAGATTTCACTTGGGCTAAAAATTAAAAACTCAATCTGAACCGTCTTCAACCGCCTGAAAGAATTTTCAAGAAGACAGAGATGGAGAGAGAGATGCTTCACTTTGTAGCTCCTATGATGAAAGCTCTCTCCATAATAAGAGCCCTTGGTAAGAGGGTGTTGAAATATCTTATCCCTCCAAGAGCAAGATTTTGATGAAATTAATGAGGTGGTTGAGCTAATGACCTAAAACAAGCGCTCCTTGGGAGGCAACCCAAGCTCTTTCCTATTTTTGTTTTCATACTTCCTTTCTTTTCTTTTTCATTAACCTAATCCCTCTACTTAATTTTTCTTGTATAATTTCTTTTTATAGTTTTCAAAGTTATGGAAGAATGTGAGCATCTGATAGAGGAGTGTTTCCAAGCATATGGCAAAGCCTTAGAGCTAATCACTTGGTAACTTCTCTTACTTCAAATTCTCCTCATTACATTTCTAGTTTTCATTGGGATAATAAAAAGTTTAAGTCTAGGGAGATGTGTTGGGTTTAGTCTAGTTTTTGTCACATTTCTTAGTTTTTGTACATTTATTTTTACATAATAAAATATTTTCTTAGTTGCATCATTCATCACATTATGATTATTTGTTCCTTAATGCAAAATACTAGCATGCTTGTTCTAGATTTCATGTGACTTATTGGTTACTTATAGTGCTAGTATGTTTAGTGATCTATCTTTATCTATCTATGATAGCATGAAGTGAGCAATGTTTTTACTGTAAGTATTTAAGTGTTGGCATTCTTTTAAGATCTCTATATACTATGCCTAGTTTGATGGTAGATAACTCTGAAAATAGTCATGATTCATATAATTAGACTAGTACTTGTGTTTCTAAAGTGACCTCTTAATTACATTTTGGTTACTGGATGATCTCGGATCTTGGCAACTCACTTGGAAAAATCAAAATCTCTGCATTTACATTTGTATATTTGCATATGTGTTAGTCCTACACTTTTAAAGCACCAAAAAAAAAGAAGAAAAAATAATATGAATAAGGGATAGGAAACTAACAATTTACCCCTTTGAGATCGAGTTAGGTTATTGGGAAATAAATATTATGTTTTTCTTGATTCTGAGTATTTCTTTAAGACCTTGTGTAGTTTTAAAGATATGAACCATGCGTGTGGTAGGTAACTGCCAATCGCCGAAAGCATTAGGAACATAATTTTATGACTACTTAACTAGGCTTAGGGATTGATACTTGATAAATTTAAGTCACTATTTCACTAAGCATAGAGAACTATTACTTAGGCTATACTCAAATAACTTTTGTATCTTGCTCACCAATGAAATCATTTAATAGGATTAGATTGATTTGCTAGAGATTATGATGCACGATTTAACCACATGAATTTAGATGCAGTTTTTGCTTGAGGACAAGCAAAGGTTTAAGTCTGGGTGTGTAATATGCATAGATTATATCCACTTTTATGCATACTTTAACGCACATCTACTTGTATTTCATGTGCATTTATTGTACCCTATTTTATTATAATGTCATATTTCTACTCCTTTTGTTCAGAGATCTACTTTCTGTTGGATCGTGAGATTCGATAGAGGGGGGAGGGGTGAATATTGATATAAAACTTTTTGAAAAGAGTAAACGCGGCGGAAAAATAAATGCGAAAAGAAACAAGGCTAACACAAGTCTTTTTACTTGGTTCGGAGCCTGTGTCGACTCCTACTCCAAGGCCCGTACTAGTTGAGTACTTTCGTTAGGCAATCACTAATAATTTGAAAGAGTTATTACAAGCTAAGTATAGGAATTAATTAGTAATAAAAGAAATCCGACAATAAAAAGAAACTAAAACAAACTAGCACTTGTCGGAGACTTTAGCAGCGTCGCAGGAGCACAAGAGAGTAGTCTGAGAGTTCTGAGTTGTTGTTGAAGCTCCACCCCTGATCCTCCTTATATAGGAGGTTCTGGGCGCCTGGATCCCTTCCGGGCGCCCAGTGTGACGTAGCAGGCCCAACTAGCGAGCTCCACATGTCAACGCGATGTTGGGATAAACTTTCACCTCCGGGTGCCAAGATCACTTCTAGGCGCCCGGACCCTGTTTTCCAGCAGATTCCTTCCTGCAAGAAATACATTAGTCCGGAGGTAAATATAATATGTATACCCTGCAAAATAAGATGTTAGCACAGTTTATAGTTCAACAAAAGAGTATGACTTAAATTCCACCTCCCCGATACCGGAATCTAGTCAAGATCTCGACTTAGAGTTTCGAAATGGCTCTAAGTCGGATTGACGCCTAAGTTCCCTTCTCGGGAACGCGTCCTCACAGTCACTCTCCTCCAGTGACTCACCTTCACTTACCCGCCAGACGTCTGGTCAGCCCATCGACTCGTCTGGACTTTGTGCCAGCTATCCGGTCAGCTCGTCGACCTAGCTGGACTTTGTGCCAAATGTCTGGTCAGCCCTTCGACCCATTTGGACTTCGTGCCAACTATTCGGTCAGCCCGTCAACCTAGCTGGGCTTCGTGCTAGACATCCGGTCAGCCCGTCAACCTGCCTGGACTTCTCCTACACACTTAATCAGAATGTTAGATCAACAACAAGACTAACTTAACCTAATTTATCATTCATCAAAACCTGAGTTAGACCGTTAGTGCTAACCGCACCAACACCTCGAACTTTATATTTTAATAATTATCAACACTTGCATAAAATAATTAAAAGACTAAAATAGACAGGGCATAAAGAAATTACTTGGTTACAACCAGGGAGGTTGTTAATCCAAGTAAGATGTAAAGCTGACTAAAATTCTCCTCTGGGCGGAGAAGCCTTTACAGCAGTTAAATCTCACAACTAGAAAGCTAAACTAAAATTGAATCAATTACAAGTGTTGTTTCTCTCTTTTTCTTATTGTGTTTAGCTTCTGGGAGTAGGGCTGCTTTTATAGCCCTGCTCAGGGCGGCTGAATTGGGATAAAAGTTTATCCCCGATGCAGTAGGACGCGCCATGTTGCAAATGGCTAACTTTTGGTTTCGGGTGTCTGGACCAGAAAGTCAACTTCTAGTTGACTTTTTGGTCCGGGTCTTCCGCTCCAGTCCTGCTTGCATTGGTCTGGATCTTCTGCTCTAGCTCCGCTCGCTTGAGTGATCTCGGCCATCCAAAATAGGGCTCACCCGAACCCAACTTCCGGTCTTCGAGCAACCATCCACTCTGGCTTCTCGTCCCTTGGAAACGTCGTGCGCCTCCTTCTCATTCATCGCGTACTCTTCCGCATCACCTCATCCCTTAGACGCACAGAGCCCATCGGCTCTCTTCCTTGTCGTCCTTCTCACTAGCTGCGTCTTTTGCTCGACTTTCTATGCTCCTAAGTTCCTGCACACTTAGAAATAGGGGTTAAAAATTAGTAGGGTCTAACTTGACTTGGTTGATTAAATTAAAACTATCTTGTGTTACTAACAATATCAGCTACTACAAATGATACTATCATCAGTCAATTTCCTCAAGCCAACAATCAATTAATACTCCTTGTATGTCAATTCCTGGACACTGCAATCGACTGCCCACCAATGACAATTGATTGCCCCATAGCAATCAAGTTCCCTAGTCAATCTAGAGGGCTTCTGTTCATGGGTTAATCCATACCAATCGACTGGTGCCTTGCAACAATCGATTGATATGCATCAGTTGATCCCACCAATCAACTTGGAAACCTTCTATGTACAACCCTATGAACATCAACTAATTGGCCCTTATGACAATCAACTGGTGATGCCCAGTCGAACTGTCGAATCGACTTGGAAACCTTTTGTGTCCTAGCCCTTGAACACCAGTTGATTGGTTCTCATGACAATCTACTAGTGAAGTCCAATTGAACTGCCCAATCGACTTGGAGACCTTCTATGCACTATCCCAGATTCATCAATCGATTGGTCCTTATAGAAATCAAATGGTGAACACTAGTCGATTTTCCCAATCAACTCCAAAGCATTCTATGCATAGTTCTGGCTCATCAGTCAATTAGTCCTTATGACAATCAATTAGTGGATACTCGTCGAACTGCCCAATTGACTCCAACCCATTATGTGCCCATTTTTACACTTACCAATCAATTTGTGAAACTCGACAGTCAATTGATAGCTGAAAATCTAGTTTCTGTAAATGATTTTCCAACTCGAGAAAACCTAAAATAACGTTGTCATTCGCGTTCTTCAAGAATAATGTGAAAAACTTGATTTCTTGGTTATAATCCTAGGTTTTCCAATATATATTCCACAAATCTACATCGATTTGCTCATCCAAATAGAATTGAATGCAAAATTTATATATATTTCTAAATCATCAAATTAAACTAAAGGATGCATCTACAATAAGATTTAGCTATCACCCATCAATAAGGAAAAATTGAAATCCAGAATAATAGCTAACAATGGACTGACTTAAATCCATCGCAAGAGTCAATGATCCTTTTCTCCATACGAATTCATGCAAGCACAATGATATCTTCTATAGGAATGGTTGACAACATTAGACCTTCTCAATGGGGAAGAGAGGAGGAAGAAGAAGCTCTTGATTCCAAGATTCAAGATTCTCAAATCAAATCAAGCTTCTTCCTTATATACCAAGGCTCATATATCTTAAATTCACATTCTTTTAACCATCCACCTTAAAGTCTATTACTGATTAACAGTTCATTAATATTAATGAATCGGATTAATGAATTTACACCTTAAATTCACATTCTTTTAACTTAAACCCTCCTTCAAGGACATCATAGAACAAATTGCATTCATATGTTAGGGTAATAAGAAGTATAGAATGTTAAACAATCTGTTACCGGAGATATTGAAAAAAATTACTAAATTGAAATTGTACAAAATCAATTCTAACTTATCTATTGAGATGGCCTGAGTGGATAATCTTAGGCTGCTAATGAGGCTGGTTCTGCCAAGCTTCCGGTGGTCCAAGATGCGGAGTTGATGCGGTGCATAACAGAATCGAGAGTCGATCACCGAGTCAGGAAGGGAATTCGCTAAGTAAGATACTGAGGCATACGCTCAACGCAGTTTCCTTGACACAGATTCACCCACCTCCGGCTGTGCTTCGAGGTTCTCTTGGATCGTCAATTTCCCAGGATACAACGACAAAACCATGCATGCAACCAAGCATTGGTTATTCGTGGCAAACTGAGAATGCACCCGAGTGCTATCACGAGTAGTTCAGCCGAACGGATGCACAGCTGAAAGAGATTTTGTGGGAGAGTGAGAGGGAGCAGAGGTTCGCTTCTTGTTCTTCCTCTCGCTCTCTATCTTCTGCTCAAGATCTAAGCTCCTTATAATATAGGGACTCAATCTTTGGCCATAATAAATGACTGATTAATGTTCATTTATTGCCATTAATTGGCAGCAGTTTCAATTGGATCAATTAATGGTCATTTATTATTATTAATTATCAACAGTTTCAATTGAATGAATTAATAACCATTATTATTATTCTTAGTTATCGATAGTTTTAATTGAATGAATTAATGATCATTTATTGTCATTAATTATCAGTAGTTTTAATTGAATTTAATTAATTAAAATTAATTCATTTGTTTCACCTTAGCAGTTAAAAACGTGGCAAAACATTGGTTTATTCACTTGGACAAATCTTGCCTCGATCGGTCTAGTATTCGATGTCCGCAGGTTGTGCTCGGGCATGAGTTAATCTTAGTTTAGTACAAGATAAGCCGTGGATTTACACCATATATCATAATTTAAACCAACAATAAAGCTAATAGACTTTTAATATGAGACTAAAAACTCATGCATAATAAAATTTTTTCGTCTTCACCTTTTTATTTCATTCACATTTCTAACCTAGAAAATGTACAAACTTGAACAGTGAGACTGCTTCCATTTATTTTTAAGACGTATACTTGGCATGAAATCCTATATTCATAGGTGTACTTCTCTGAAAGTAGGGTTTGAAACTTTATGAAAATTGTACAGAGCAAGGAAAGCTCAGTAAGGAAGGCACAGGGGTCTAATAACTAGTTAGAGATATTTATAATAAAACAAGGAGGGAGTCTATTTTTTTAAGATTTTGATAGAAAAGACATTCTTATGATATTTTCTTCTGGGGTTTGGCCCATGGTAAAAAAAAGAAATAAAAAAACATTCCTAATTACTTTTCTTTTTAGAAGAAAATAAAAGTTACAACAACTTTGTGAGGGATAAATTATAAAATGCTACAAAGTATTTTTAACATAAAATATATGCATTGTTTTGGATTTTTTTTATATAAATGTTATATTCTTGCCACTTGCAAGGACACCCCATCACGTGGCCTCTATGCGATCTTTACCGACAGCCGCGC
>JBBMJZ010005452.1:0-11759 GCA_037833815.1 Zingiber zerumbet | reverse complement strand
TTTAATTATTAAAGCATCATCATAGGGTACTTCCACTCCTTCCAAATCTTTGGGCCTAAAGCTAATTTCGGGCCCGGCTGCATGCTCTGTGCTGTATCCGATCACATGAATCTCTAAACGCTGAGCGTGTGACTTTCTCGCTCCATTGGTCGGACCCCCGGCTATCATGTTAATGTTGCCCCGAGCGACATTGTTGTGGTTCTCCTCCTGCTAGGTTGTTAGCTCTGGTTGAACCTGGGATGGAACTTGTGCCTAGCCAACTAGCGGTGAAGGTGTTCTTTAGCGCTGCTTGATCTCACGTTGATTTCTTCTAGGTGAACCATTTAGTTGTCAATAAGGGTGGCGTTTGGGCGATGGAGTGCGCCAACAAAATCTCTGATTAGTGTTCTGGCAATTAATCAGAGAATAACACTCCTATGTGTCATGAGTGGCTGACCGATGATATGTACACCACCAGCGCGATACTTCTCGAGAGACCTCCACATGTTGCACGACCTGAGGTCGTGGTCCTTAATGATGAAACTGAGGACCCGCCCGAGGTCCTTTAGGTAGAGGAGTAGGCAGCGCCAGGCTCTTGAAGGTTGAAGTTGATGCAAGTGCGGCGACCTCCTTTTTCTGGGTGTCTTATGCTTCTTCTACATTAATGATTTCAGTTGCCCGATCGAGTAGCAGATCAAAGTTCTTTGGAGGTCTTCTTGCCAAATCCTCCTCGTACTTTTTGTCCAGGATCGAGTAGAAGATCATCAGGTAGTGTTGTCGAGTGGGTGAGTGGACTGAGGCCAGCGATGGTCGTAGTTTCTTTGAAACAAATTCACCCCACCTCCGGTAAAATATTAGTTGTTCTACTTGGATAAATTTTATCCTGACTGATCCGGTATTCCATTTCTTAAAATTTCTAATGTGTGATTAAAGTCCTATTCACAATGGAGATTTTTTTTCTGCCATTTATTTTCTATTCACATGTATCCAATAGACGATATGTTTGGATACGCTAAATTTTAACCTTATGATTTCATACGACAATACTCTATATTTATATCATCGTATGATTTCGAGAAGACGATTCACGTTTTCAAATTTATATAGCCAGTTAAAGATTTTATGAGTCGGGACCAATTCACTTTGACGACAGGTCGAAGATTTAGACAGGATCATTTATATATACTAGTGATCGGCACACGCGTTGCATGCGTAATATAATTCCAAGAACCAAGAATTAATTATTTGGGTAAGATTCATCAGACCCATATAATAGTGCAAAGGTGACGCTAGAGAATCTCAGCAACAAACTACTGTAACGGGTTTTCCTATAAAAAAAATTAATTTAATTTAATATTATACTTATCTTAGTAAAAAAACTAAGAAAAATATATTTTTTAATATCGTCGGCCTAAAATATTTATAGAAGATTCTTTGATCATAGTATTATCAATTCTAAGACGTGGAACTAAAGAGAACTATATTTTTTTATATAAAATAACTAGAGAAAATTAATGATGAGAAAAATTTATAATAATACGCCGTATCTAAGGCTCGAACTCTAGATACTGATTATTTCGCTTATGAAATTACTAATAAACCTTGGAATTATTTTTAGTGTGAATAGAAAAAAAGATATTAACGTAAATTCATTTTAAGCTTCACTAAAATTAGTTAGTAAAAGGGATAGTCTTTTAATAAAATAGTAAAATAATAAGATAAATCTAAACCTCGAATGTTGGGCGAAGCAAGCACTTTTATATTTACCTAGTAAAGTGATGGTCAGTCTAATGGTCAAGTAGTCCATCTGGACCACCTCTAGGATTAATTAGACGGAATGTCTGAACATCTAGATTATAAAAAAATTATATTTAAATATAATTTATTAGATCATTTGCTGTGATGAGTCAAAATCTAATGTTAAGCTCTATATAATTTAAAAATAATATTATATTTGTTTTTACTGTATATTTAATTTATACTAATTAATCCTAAAGTAAACGGATCAGCTCACATTCTGTCCGTCTAGTAAATTTAAGATGGCTCAGTCTCACCAATAATTCAAGCAGTACCACAAACGTCTGAAAATACTTTGCGTGAAAATCGAAACCTCACTGCAAATTCAGCTGCCGGGGATGAGTCAACCGGATAAGATCTGTTGGTTGATTAAGTCAATCAAATTTGTTAATTGGGACAGATACGTCAAAGTTGGTTAGGCTAAGCAAATTGAAAAATAGGTTTAGGTAATTGACAAGTGGATTAATATAGTCCAACGAGTCGGTAAACTTGTTCGATCAGTCGAGTTGATTGAAACGTGAGAGATCACGGGGTCAATTAAGTGGCCAAGTGGAACAATTAGGCGCAATAAGCCAAGTAAATTAGTAGTGATCGATGGATGAGTTAAGCAAATTAATTAGAACTCTATGACATATAAACAGATATGAGAAATTAGGCACTATGTGACATATTAAATGAACCATGCAAAATCAAAGGATTAAATATAGATGGAGACATTTTCACTAAATATTATTTTATTATTACATGTCCATCGAGGAAAATAATCAGAACGTGTGAATCTAGCGAGGTAGGTGGACCAATGATTAATCCGGCTGGTATGTAAATGAATTCAACATTTGTAAATATATTTAATGTTCGTTATTTAAATTTATTTAATATATATATAATTAATTAAATAAATAAATTTAAATAACTCGTTAAATTAAATAAATAAATTTATATATATATATATATATAGTTTATTAATATTCGTGAACAACATTTATAAACAATGTTCAAATCATATTCCTTAATAAAATTTTTATTAAAATATTAAATAAATAAAAATAAAATAAAATAAATAAATAAGTTTGAATTATCAATCTCAATAATATCTAAACGAATCAAGTTCAAACCAAGCTCAAGTCAAGTTTAAATTGAGAGCTTAATAACATCTAAACGGACCAAGCTCAAGTCAAGCTTTAAAAAAGCTCAAACTCGTAAAAAATAAACCACGCCAAGTCTGAACAATTATTTCAAAGGTTTGATTCATTTTAAACTCGACTTGGCTTGGCTTGATTACATTATCAAAAAAACTTGAACACCCAAAGCTCAGCTCGACTCATTTACATCCAACCCTAAGTAACGTCGAGCCTAGGGTGAATGGTACGACCCTATGGAAGTTTTCCACTGGCCACCGGAATAAATCGGAAAGTACTTGCAGCGGGCGAACCAAAAGCCCAACATCCGTTAGTTGCAAGTCTCGTTTTGAGGAAAAATCTCTACAAATATATCGTAGCTGGGAATTGAACCGTGGGTACCTAGGAGATATCTAAGCGCTCTTACTGCTGCACCATAGCCTCAGGAGCAAGGTAGGTGGGCTAATAGATCTATGGACTTAGATAAATCAATTGAGTAAATTAATGAGATTAACCAAAATAGGTAAGGAAAATCATACCAAACTATAGGGTTGTAAATGAATTAAGCATTCGTGAATAAACTTGGTGTTAGGCTTGGTAAGAGTTTATTTATGTTCGTTTAATATACACAAGATTAATTAAACAAAAAAGTTTGAATATCTCGTTAAACTAAACAAACAAACTTTAATACATATATATGTTCAGCTCGTTAACATTCGTGAACAATGTTTATGGACTATATTTATTAATAAAACTCATTTCAATATGTTAAATAAATAATAAAATAAATAAATAAGTTTGAATTAACAAGTTCAATAACTAATCAAATAACTAAAAGTTTCAAATAATCAAACAAGTTTAAATTGAGAACTCGATAACATCTAAACAAATCAAATTTGAATCAAGCTCAAGTCAAGCTTGAATTGAGAGCTCGATAACATTTAAACGAACCAAGCTTAAGTCAAGCTTCAAACTAGCTCAAACTCATAAAAAAGAAATCAAGCTAAGTTTAAATAATCATCTTAAAAGCTTGGTTCATTTTAAGTTCGGCTCGGCTTAACTCAGTTACCTTATCAAACAAGTTTAAACACCCCAATGTTGGATCGTGATCATGTGAGAAGAGGGGTGAGTCATGTATTTTTTGAAAATAGAGTAATTTTACATTTTAAAATAAAATTACAGTAGAAAGATTAAATTGAAAAGAACACACAAGAAAAATTCAGTCAGTTTTACTTGGTTCAGAGCCTTTGGCAACTCCTACTCTAAGACCCATGTCTCGCAGACCTATCGATGGGTAATTCATTAAACGTCTCTTCCAGAACCATCAGAAGAGGTGATCAAATAAAATGATAGGGATAGTATAACAACCTACACTTCACCTTTAAAATAGTAGTATGAAAAATGCAACACAATTAAAAGTTACCAACAATTTAGAGCATCCTCGTGTGTTATTATCGGTCTACCAGAGATGATCGGATGACTCGAAAAAGTAGCTCGGTGGCAGAAAGACTTCTTTAAAGCAACATCAGAAAGTCGGAGCAATTGGAACTTTAAACGGACACATAGTATATCATAGCTAGAAGTGATGTGTGAGAAGCCTTGGTCGAGATGCTCTTTTATTAAGCATGGAAGGCGCCTTCCACAACATTGAAGGCATCTTCAATGCATAAAATTTGATCCCAAATAGTCCAAATCTTATTGTCGACGAAGTCTTATTTTATCTGATGGAAGACGTCTTCCAAGCTTTCGAAGGCGCTTTCCATGAACAATACTCAAGGCGTCTTCAAAGCTCCCGAAGGCGCCTTGGGTATTATTCACCTGAGGCACTTTGTGCTTCATTTAGCCTGTAAAATGTGTTAGTCCAACACTAAAACATCTAACCTGTAAAACAAAGTTATGAAAAATAGTAATAAATAGTAATAATTAGTTTATGTCATTTCAAGACTAGGAACTAGTCAAGGTCTCAGTTTAGGGATCCAAAGTGGAGCTAAACTGGACCGACGCCTACTGTCCCCTCAACTGGGAAGCGTCCTCACTAAGTCACTCACCTCCAGTGACTTACCTTCAGTTACCAACTTGTAGTCTATCGACTAGTCTCTCGACCCACCAGATCTTCTCGCTAGTTCCCAGGTTGCAAAACCCAACAGGACTTTGGCCACTGTCAGACCCTGCAGATCCAGTTGGACTTCCTGCCAGATATCAGGTCAGCCCTTTGACATATCTAGGTCTCGCACCAACTATCAGATCCTCAGACCTAGTTGGGTTTTATCCTAGTGTCAAGTCTCATAGATCCGTCGATCCTTGCATGCTTGGTAAATATATTAGATCATAAAACACCTAACTTAACTCACTTGTCATTCATCAAAACCTAAGTTCGACCGTTAGTGTAAATTACACCAACACCCAAAGCTCGACTCGGCTCGTTTACAATCCTACCAAACTAGTTGGACTAATAAAGAGAATTGGTTAGTTTCCAAATTAATTAGATTAATATAATCAAGTGAATACACTCATTCAAAATAGATAAGCCTTTGAGCTAATTAAATGACCTAGTTGGGAAGATAGATCAGGTCAATCAAGTTAATTTGGTTGAGTAAGTTAGATTGATCGAGTAAACCATACATGTTTAAATTCTAAAAATAAGTATATAAAAAAATTATGACATGCCTAGTAGTCCTCGTCCTTGGCATATAATCTAGATGTTCATGAGTGGATCCATGCGTGCCGACCAGGGATGTGACCGGAAAGTAAAATTTTTAAAAAGAGACGTTACAATTTAGGAACATCCCTGTGCATAAACATCTCTGAAAAACATTACAATGCGGAAATGTCCCCGCTCAGGAACATCCCCGAAAAGATACATTACAAGTTGGGAACATCCCCACTTAGGAACATCTCTGGAAAGAGACTTTGTGGTTAATGAACATCCACATGTGGTAACATCCCCGGAAAAGACATTGTGGCTTGGGAGCATCCCTGTGCAAGAACTTCCCTGGAAAGACGTTGCAGTTTGGGAACATTTCTGTCTAGGAATATACATGTTTGGGAACACCCTAGGAAGGACCATCTGAATTTATTATCTTCCCGCTAGTGCACTAGAGCATTTTTCATCCGAGAATGTCAACTACATTCTAGTGTGAGCTACGAGAACATCCTCACCTGCGATATCTCTCCCGAACCCAACCCCTCTGTCTCTTAAATCTAGTCATTCTTGATGATGATAAGTTAAGTGTGAGTTTTGGCGGGAACAATGATATCTTAAGCATGAGTTTGACAAAAGCGAAGGATTGAAAAGGAGCGATAGAGGGGGGGGATGAATATCACTCGTAAAAAAATCTTTTCTTTTCATATTGATTCATAAAATGAATATCAAAGTGTCAACGAAAAAAGCAATACGGATGATAAACGTTGGTTACTTGGTTCGGAGCCTAATTCGACTCCTACTTCGAGACCCGCGATCCTTGATCGTACCGTTAGGTAATCCACTATGATTTTTCTTTCTGAAATCTTCAGAAAGAAGCAATGCGTACAAATGCAAGTAGAAGATAGTAACAGACTACTATCTTATTTCAAATTAAATACAATGCAAGCTTAAATAAATATACCGACAAGAATAGAAGATGAAACTCGGTCAACACTTTTGGATGGAATAGCTTGCTTGAAGATGAGAAGCAGAGCAGTAGCACGAATAGAGAATTTGTACAGAGATAGAGAACTTCATTACTGCCTTGGACCTTGAGCTCTCCTTTTATAAGCACGGTTCGGTTGACTGATAAACCCTTCTGTTGACTGATCCATTCGGTCGACCAAACCTCCTATCGGTCAACTAAACTCTTTACTTTCCTTCTTTGTTGAGATATAATCTTCGGGCCTTTATAATATTTCATGGTTAGGTCGACCGATCATCTGGTTCAATCGACTGATTAGCCTCTGATCGAACTCTGTTATGCTCTAGTCTGAATTCTGGTTTGAGTTGATCTGGTTCGGTCGACCAATCCCTAGGTTCGATCGACCAATCCCTAGGTTCGGTCGATCGATCAGGCCGATTTCTGTAAAATAGAGTTAAACAATATATCCCAGTAAAATAAAGTTATGACAATAATATATAAACAGTAAGATGCATGAGCAGTATTTGACAGTAGAACTGTCTTAATCTTAACTTGGAAACCTTCATGGTTTCTTCAATTGGATTAACGACCTAGGGTTTGTTCCTTTTTGAAACACAACCTCACTGTCTCTCCTCCAGTTTCATATCTTAACTTACCTGCCAAACATTGGTCCTCCAGACCTGTTTGGACTTTCTCTGCTCAGTGTATGATCCCTGATCCACTAAGACTTTTTCTGCAATACTATATTAGCCAATAACGATAATAGTAATACATAACCATATGATAAAACTAAACTTAGAATTACCGAGATCTGCTAGTCCAGTCAACTGCGCATTCGATCAACCTTGCTTGGAGTTCACTCCTCTAAGATTTTTCGTTACCTAAGGTTACCTCCCCCTAGGATTTTCTCCATCTAGCTTCACTCATCATAACTTAGAGTTACCTTCTTCTAGGATTTTCTCCACCTGGCTTCACTCACCAGGACCTAGAGTTACATTCCTCTAGGATTTTCTCCACCTAACTTCACTCACCAGGACTTAAGGTTACCTCCTTCTAGGGTTTTCTCCACCTGACTTCTCTCACCAAGTATCACCATTGGATCAACCCACCAGGGATTCGATATCGGATCCTCCAGACTTATTGAATCCACCTAGTTTCACAATCTACCAAGATTTTCCTTGCCTAGCCGCAACTAGGACTTCCCTTGTCTGACCGCAGTTAGGATTACTCACTCAGTTGGCTTCTCACTCTTGCCTAGCCGCGACTAGGACTTCCCTTGATCAAGTTCATTTAAATATATTTATCGGATATTAAAACCTCAGAGGTAGATTGCACCAACAAAGAGTTGTCAAAAGAGGACCAATGTCGGCTAATTAGACATGTGATGTCTCATGTACGATGATAAGAAATTAACTCAGAGCCCATACTTAGGTACATAAGGTTGTAAACGAGCTAAGCCAAACTTGTGTGATATTCAAGCTTATTTGATAAAGTAACTGACTTAAACGAAGATGAGCATAAAATAATCAAGCCATTAAAATGATTGTTTAAACTTGGCTTAATTTTTTTATAGGTTTGAGCTTGGTTCATTTAGATGTTATCTAACCCTCAGTTCAACCTTATTTGATTATTTGAAAATTTTACATTTTAAACTTATTTAATTAGTCATTAAGCTTCATAATACAAACTTATTTTATTCATTTTAAAAGTTTTTTTTATTTCACATGTTAATAAGAGTTTTATTGATAAATATTATTTATGAATGTTGTTCATGAATGTTGCTTACGAATATTGTTCATGAATATTAACATGCTGAATAGTTATGTGTTTAAGTTTTTTCATTTAGTTTAATGAGTTGTTCAATTTTATGTAATTAATTAATCTTATGTGTATTAAATGAATATAAATAAATTTTTACTAAGCCAAAAACTAATTAAGATTATTTATGAATGTCCAACTAATATGTATCCATATAGGTATCTCATCTTTGCAAGACTATACCACTGACAATAGAAAATGGTGGTCTTACATCAACCCAATATTTTTGACTGCTTGTAAGTACACGTGGTAGGTAGATTGGGGAGTGTATCTCATTGATATATAAAGGGAAGTGTGTGAAGCAAGAGGAGGTGACTGTAAGTGAAATTGCTTGAAGTACTTCTCATTTTGTCAAGTTGATAAGCTTAACTTCTCTTCTCTTAAATCCTATTCCCCCGAAGAGACAATATTTTCTCTTTTAACTTCGTGCTGATTTGACTGTTGGAGGGAGGTCACTCAGGTCACGCCGACCTCCCACTAACTGGTGTTGATCTGTGGTAGGAGACCTGTTTAAGTGTGAGCACTGGTGGAGTCAGCCCGGGTGATCTACCTGGACTGTGGACTACGAGCGCTTAACACCCCAAACTAACTTCCACTATTTCTCATTTTTCTTCCTTTCTCTACAATAAATTCAAACTGTGTGTTCTTGTTCGAAAACGTGAAGTTGGAAAGCCGGGAGGTGGTGGTTCTGCTGACTAGACAAAGACCTTACTCCTCTCTATAAAATAAAACCAAACCAGGGAAGGGGTCTCAGACGTTGGCCCTCCGACGCTCAAGTTAGAAACAGAAGAAGAAAAAGTGAAAGAACTATGAACTGAGATCAATCTTACCTTTCTTCCTATCTATCATGCTCTTTTATACCTATTTTAGTGACCCTTCGTATGCCCCCTATTTAATGATATTAATTGCGATCAAAAGACATCTTTGTCTTGGCTTCTCCGTATTTAACGATAGATGGAGTGTTCTTTTTTATTTTCTCTAAGTATTCATCTTTTCCTCTCC
The DNA here is from genome assembly GCA_037833815.1 of Zingiber zerumbet. Classification (NCBI taxonomy): domain Eukaryota; kingdom Viridiplantae; phylum Streptophyta; class Magnoliopsida; order Zingiberales; family Zingiberaceae; genus Zingiber; species Zingiber zerumbet. The sequence goes on along the minus strand of JBBMJZ010005452.1, from coordinate 2,437 downwards.
TATTATATCGGTTCATTTGCACTGTCAATGGCATACCCCGAGTAGGACGGGTGGCCTGCTTAACCCGGTCTCCTACCGATCGGATTAACCAGACACTGCTACATCCAGGCAGCCGACCGAACAATGTTTCTAGTCGGCCTATGTATCCCCTCACGCTCGGGTGACGTGGTTGAGCATCTGAGTCTTGACATTGACCACTTTTGACTTTGACCTTCACCGTGGTCGTTGACCCGTGCCAGGTGGGCTCCTTCATACCGCCGCATCACAAGTCTCCCCTCCAAGTCTAGTCGAAGGAGGTTGCAAGTCTGACTGACTTAACAAGAAGATGTGTCTTCAGCGATTTTAAGGTTCATTCGACTCATATGTTTCAGTGGACGATCAAACCGTGTTTAGTCTTTAATCGCCGATCGGCCTACAAGCTAGCGCCGCTTATTCTGTCGTTGTCGGGTTCAGCCCTGTGACCCGTTCTTTGCGCCGACCGAGACGATGAGTAGCAACACTTGGGACATGTTTTGCTTTTCCTTACGCGTCCTCGGGCGAACTCGGTCTCAACTGTCGTCATCTAAATTTCTTGAAGATCGTGCAAATCCCTGATAGTTATGGCCGAGCACGCAGCCATACATTTTTAATTAAGCTCATTAAATGATATCCGGTGACTGAAGGACACGTGTCCCTTACTACCGTTGCACGCTCAATGTGACAGGAGGATATTCTCTTGTAATTGTTGGAACCCCAAGGTATTTTGATGTGATCAAATAAGTTAAGTTAGTTCCTGTTTGATTTAACCCTTATGTCTAAGTGTACTGGAGGTTAGGAGCACAGAAAGTCGAGCGGAAGACACGGCTAGCGAGAAGGACGACACAAGGAGAGAGCCGACGGGCTTGGTGCGTCTGAGGCCGCGGAAGAGTACACCGGTGGACGAGAAGAACGTACGCAATGTTCAAGGGACGAGAAACCGGGGAGGAAGGCTGCTTGAGAAGAAGGCCGGAACTTGGGTTCAGGTGAGCCCTATTCCGTATGGGCGAGGTCACCCAAGCTAACGGAGCCGGAGCGGAAGACTCGGACCGAGACGAGCTGAACTGGAGCATAGGAATTGGACCGTAAAAAGTCAACTGGGTTGACTTATGTGGTCTGAGCGCCCGGAACCATTCCAGGCGCCCCGAAATTATGTGGATCCAAAATCGAAATTATATCTGCGATGATGTGGACCCTGACCGAAGCGCCGGGGATAAAAATCTATCCCCCTAGGGCTCCCGAAACCCTTCCAGGCGCCCGAACAATGCTATAAATATCGTACAACTTGTAATCCAGTTATTTCAGTTCTATACTTTTCTTTTGTGATGTTAACGCTGTAAGAGGTTACTCCACTCGAAGGAGATCTTCATAGTGTGCTACATTCTCCTTGGATTAACAATCCTCTGATTGCAAACCAAGTAACTCCTCTGTGTTTGCTTTTTTTTAAAATTAGTCTCTTTTTGTTTTAATTACAAGTGCTCTTTATTTAGTTGAAAATCCGAGAAAGGTTGAATTTATTTTTGTAGGGCAATTCACCTCTCCCCTCTTGTCGACCTCCAAAGGGACCAACAAGTGGTATCAGAGTAAGGACGCTTCAGAAGGACTAACCGCCGACCGAAGCAAAGCAGCCAATGGCCAGACCAAGCATCGTTCCACCAAAATTTGAGGGGGACTTCGCACACTGGAAGCATTATATGGAGGTATTTCTGAAAACTAATTTTGAAATTCGTTTAATTATAAAATATGGCTTTGTAGCTCCTACGAATCAAAATGGAGAGGAAAAAGAAGAGAATCTTTGGACGAAGAAGGAGCAGAATGATTCCGTAGCGAACAACCGAGTGGAATATCACTTGCTAAGCGTGATGCCGCCTCAAGAAGTCAACCGCATCGGAAGCTACTCGTCGACCAAAGAACTTTGGGAGAAATTCCTGGAACTCCACGAAGGCACATCCGACGCCAAGCTCGCAAGATACTTCGGAACATGCTGACGAACATCCGTTTAGAAAGAGGTGAGAAAGTAGTCGATCTACACGCAAAGGTAAAAGAGTTAATTATCGGACTCGAGAACCTTGGTGAAATGATAACCAACCAGGACACCATACGCTACACATTCAACGTCTTTCCCAGAACTCTAGAATGTACCTCAATAATCGACGCCTACTACATTTCAAAGGACCTGGAGGTAAGTACACTAGAAGAACTTTTTTCTACTCTTGAATTACATGAAACCATATGTGCAGGAACGTCAAAAGACTTAAGTCAGATTATGGCGCTAAATGCAACCAAGAAGGATGAACCCGGGTCATATTCAGAAGAAGATCAAGAAGCTTATATGGTAAGGAATTTTAAAAAGTTTTTTAGATCTAATAAATTTAAAGAAATGTAGAATAAGAAGAATCCAAGAAATAGAAGAAGGGTTCGT
>JBBMJZ010005435.1:0-11760 GCA_037833815.1 Zingiber zerumbet | reverse complement strand
AAAAGTGGACCCTTTTGCTTTGCCTTGGAAGCTTCTGTGTAGGTCTTCTCTTCACCAACAGGTGCGGATTTCCCCTCTTTTTTTCCCCCTTTTTTTTGTCCTTTTAATTTGAGCTCTTTGCTCGTTAAATTTCTGTCAATTCTTTCCTCAATAAAGGGATTTTCATCTGGATTCGAGCAACGACAACAAAAAATAACTTTTCTTTTCTGAATTCTGAATTCTGAATCCTGAATCCTGAATCCTGAATTCTGTGCATGTATGTATCAAGTGCTCTCTCTTTATCATCACAAAGCCTGAATTTTGCAATTCTTATCTCAATTTTCATGAACCAATTGGAAAACTCATTCATGGTGCTTTCGATCTCTTCTCTGAGACAAGTTTCTGATCAATATCATTCTTGTGCCAACACACTTTACATTTTACTATGGTGACAGTTGGTCTATGCCTGAAGCTCAGGACATCATCAAGACAACAACAAGATCAGACGACAATAAGCTCAATCTCGTTTCTGGTGACTGCGATCCGAGAACAGTAAGTGTGTCAAACCATCCAAATGTTATGAATTTCCTTCCAAACTTAAGTCTTGAGGAATTTTTCATGTGTTTCAGATAAATCTAACTTTCCAGATTTTTCACCTATTTTATTTCATATTCTGGATTAATCTTGCAATGGTTCTTGGCATTACCTTTTCTTAGAACATCCACAATAATGTCGAAGATACTCAGCAAGTAATCCAGTAAGGAATCTGTTTTGATGAAAAGTTGAAATATGAAGACCAATTAGTGATGGATGTTTTGCTCAGTGGGTTTATAAATTTTGTTGCAGAACTCTGGATAAAACAATATCGGACTTAGAAATGGAGTTGTCAGCTGCCAGAGCTGCGCAGGAATCAATACTTAATGGTGCTCCGGTGCCAGAGACTCTCAAGGAAACTGAGTCAACTGGAAGGAGGAGGTATCTCATGGTTATAGGAATCAACACTGCATTTAGCAGTCGCAGGCGAAGGGATTCAGTTCGCGCGACTTGGATGCCTCAAGGTTCAGTATGTTGCCTACACTTGCTTTGCTACTTGTTCAGCGGAAACTTTCTTGCATCTGGTCATCAAATTCATCTCTGAAAAGTATTGTAGGTGAGAAAAGAAAGAAGCTGGAGGAAGAGAAAGGAATTATCGTTCGCTTTGTCATCGGTCACAGGTGAGTATCATCCTCAGCTCAAAGTTTGTCTAACAAAGAAAAAGTATGTGGAGAATTGTCATCTAAAATGTTCAATTGTTGCTGCAGTGCTACATCAGGTGGAATTTTGGACAAGGCAATCGAAGCTGAACATCGAAAGCATGGTGACTTCATGAGGCTGGTTAGTTTTTTCCTCCCGCATTTACTTAACACTGGCAACCGTGAATCTCCTGAAGCTGCTTCTATGTTCAGGATCATGTCGAAGGCTATCTTGAGTTGTCAGCCAAAACAAAAATATATTTTGCAACTGCTGTCACAATGTGGGATGCAGATTTCTACATTAAAGTAGATGATGATGTCCATGTAAACATCGGTGAGTATCATCTAAATGTTCCGATCGAAAGACATTCAAAATGAACTTGCATGTTTTCACACATTGACATGATTATGGAGAAAGTAGATGTATATCTATCTGTATAGGTCGAAAATCTTGATACTCTCTAAATTCTTTATTTTGGCAATATTTTGATCTGTAAATTGCAGCAACACTTGGAGCCACTCTCGCTAAACATCGGTCCAAGCCTCGGGTGTATATTGGATGCATGAAATCTGGTCCAGTGCTAGCTCAAAAGTACGCATATTTTCGACATTGTATTTGTAGTCAAGACAGCATGATGAATTATTGATCCCACTATTGGTTGTTGCTATCGAAGGGGGGTGAGATATCATGAACCCGAGTATTGGAAGTTTGGCGATGACGGAAATAAGTATTTCCTGCACGCAACCGGTCAGCTATATGCCATTTCAAAGGACTTGGCTGCTTACATATCTATGAATCAGTAAGCTAAATGCTACAATAATCACTTTGCTACTGTGCCATAAACATTTTGAACCTCAGATTCTTGTACTGATCTAATTCCTGTAACATCAGGCATGTGCTTCACAAGTATGCAAATGAGGATGTTTCACTCGGGTCATGGTTCATTGGTCTAGATGTCGAACACATCGATGATAAGAAACTATGTTGCGGCACTCCGCCTGGTAATTAAGTTAACATTGTGCAGGCACTGAAATGTGTAACATTGATTGAATTTAGTCCAACTTATTCGTGCAGACTGTGAATGGAAAGCCCAGGCAGGCAACATCTGTGTTGCCTCATTTGACTGGACCTGCAGCGGCATTTGCAACTCGGCCGAAAGGATCAAAGACGTTCACCGGCGATGCGGTGAAGGAGAGAAGACTCTGTGGAACACAGACTTCTGAAAGAATCACCCTATTGACCTTCATTTAGCCACACAATATGTTATGTTCATTCAAAATTTGCTATGTTTTGTCTGTACACTAAATTCATCATAATTTTTCTTTGCTGGTGAGGGAATAATGCTTTAGGTTTCGAAAAGAAAAAGATCCCCAAAGCATTAAGGAGGAAGGGGATATATAAAGATAGAGAGAGGAGTGATTGCTCTCCCCCACAATAATGTAACTCCTGTAAAACAATAGCTTCTTGTTCAATAAGTAATCACTAAGGCAGTAAATAAATCAAACATTCATGAGTAAACTTGATGTTAGTTTGTTTATACTCATTCAATATACATAAAGTCAATTAAATTAAATGAACAACTTCCACCAACAAAGTTATAAAGATTTCTTTAAAACAATGGCTTCATGTTTAATAAGTGAACATTATTTCTCCTTGTGGATTTAGTTTTTCTCTGTGACAATTTAAGTATACAAGTACTATAGACGATCAAGATAGCTAATGTCATTCAATTGTGCTTTATAGGTAATAATGTTCAAAAAGTGACTGTGAGAATAAGATAGGGATTGGATAGTGTATCTTAGAGAGATTGAATTTATTTTGAACATAAGAATATGTAATTTTATCTAATCAATTCAATGTAGAGGGCCGGGATACTAATAGATTCAAAGAGGATCATCTACACTGAGGATATTATATAAAATTTCTGATTTAAAATGTGAAAATAATTTAAGAAAGTAGAATGTAGAAAATATTTCGTTGAACATAATTAGAAGTCGCTTTGTTGGAGACCACTTGTCTCTCCTAGTCCTCTATTAAAATTTTGACACGTGGACGCAAATCCAATGCCAATGGGCTCCTCTTCTAGCTCTATGTCCAACCAACCAACGAGTACGAATCAACTAGCCCGTAATTTACGGACCAGAGTATGGTCCACTTTATGGATTCGTCTATTTTGATAGACTCTATTACTTAAATATATGGAATCCATCATAATCTATGAATCACGATCAGTGGACCATCCATGATCCGCAAGGATCTCGTCTGCAACTAACCTCACTTATTGCACTCAACTCGATCCCCTCCTCACAGCCACTCGCCGAACAGGATTAATGTGCAATCATCAATTCGTAAAAATTAGAAGGCCACCTTTTGTTTTCAAGAGCCTTTACGTTGAAAAATAATAATAATAAGAGTATTTTATTTTATTTCATTATTTATCCCAAAAATATTTTATTTTAATATTATTATAAGAAAATTTTAACTAAAACGGTATTTCTTCAAACTTCATCCAAATTTATGTCATAATATATATTTTTAATTTGATTAAATAAAAAATTCAATGAAATACCCTTTTTAATATTTTTAAAATAAATTTTTAACTATAAAAAATAGTAGTTTAATTAGAATAAAATATATTATACAAAAGTATTAGTATTCCTTTTTATTATGGAATTCAATTCAACTTTTGGATGGTCTAATTAAAATTTAAGTCAAGCGTACACAGTGGGTCCTCTAATATAGTGCTATCAAACAGGTTGGATGGAGCAGGCCGACCATCTAAAAACCCTTCATATAACAGGATGAGGAAGGGTGGATTGAAAATTTTTTAATTCAATTTAATTCAAGGTAGATTGTGGTCAGACCGACTCCAAATCCTAGATTCCAATCGCCTTCCGCCTTCTCCATCGTCATCATCTCGCTTGATCTCTGCACGAGATGCTGCAACCAAGCCGGCACATCCACTAGTGACGATGTCTAAAACATTGGCCACTGCCTTTTTCGACCTTAAATATGACTCGATGAACGTAAGATTTTATTAGCTCATATCTATTATAAATCAACTGCTAAATTTTAAAATTTTTAATTCTAAATATATATAATATACCTTAAAATAAAATTTTAAAAAAAAACAAAAAAAAACTTATTGAATAAATCTAGTCTCTTGATTCATTCCAGGCGCCTAGACTAATGTCGTGCACATGCGCACGACGTACAGTCCGTAGTAGAACAATATATTATATATATGCGAGCAGTCATAGGCGACATCCTACGTAGACACCTGACGCAGTTTTTGATCGAAATTTTTTAATCCCTCACAAGTCTTCATATGTATGTAATAATTTTTTATTTTTCCTCTTAAATTATAATAAAATTCTCTCACCTTTGATTGCATGTACAACCATCACTATGGTACTGGTGATAGTATTTAAAGATCAGTATCAAGATGATGTTAATCTTTAAAACAAATATCAAGACGGTAACTGGTGTATTTAAGATGTGATATTAGTTTTTAAAAATTAACATCAAATTAAAAAACCAGCACCATCTGATGTGATTTTTATAAATTAGTACCAAGGTGATGTTGATCTTTAAAAACCAATACTAAGGTGATGTTGATCTTTAAAAATCAATACCAATATGATATTAGTTTTTAAAAATTAGCATCAAGTTAAAAGCCAGCACCACCTATACTAGACTGTTAGTCTTTAAAAATCAATACCAAATTAAAAACGAGCACCACTTGATACTGGTGCTGGTATTTAAAGACGGGCGTCTTCTCGGGGCGGTGCGATGGTTAAAATATGGGGTGTTACCACATGAGGTCTTAGGGTCGAAACTCGGCGTGACCGAGCATAACCTCCCCCATGTCTTGACCATTTACACTAATAGCTAATAGTTATCTGTGATTTACCTCCTCCGTATTGGCCTAGGGACGGATTGGTAGGGGCGCTGGAGACTAACGAATCGTCTTTTACCCCATGGTATTTAAAGACAAGCACTAGAACAGTGGTTGTCCATGAGATCAAAGGAGTCATAATTTATTACATGCGGATGAGACTTACGAGGAATTAAAAAAATTTCATCAAAGCCACGTCATATGCTCGCATAGGATGTCACCCATGACCACTCTCATAATACTATGTAAGATATCAAAATTTTCTATATATGTATAATATTAACTTATACACCTTACAAGCATCATGGGTAAAAAAATTCTTTGTTTTCTTTTATAACTTAAGGATTAGAATTTTTGATTTAATTTTTAGGATTTAAAATTTGAACTATAGTATTAAAACTAAAGAAATTTAAAAAAAGTTTACCCACATTGCTCACGGGGTGTATACCATTAAGTATATATATAGTGAAAGCTATAATTGAACATTAATTAAGAGATATAATTTATGAGATATATATCTAAATTTTATATATATATATATATAGCGAGCCGCCGTGGGTGACATTCTACATAGCCACTTGACGCAGTTTTGACAAAAAAAATTTATTTTTTCTCAAGTCTCATCTGTATACAACAACTTTCTCTCTTTCTTCGTAAATTATAATAATTTTTTTTTCCTTCGGTTGCATGTACAACCATCGTTGTGTTACAGGTGGTATGCTGGTCTTTAAAGATCAACACCAAGATGATATTGATCTTTAAGACTATCACCAAGCGATGGCTGGTGTTTTAAGATGTGATGATGTTGGTTTTTAAAAACCAGCACCAAGTTAAAAAAACTAGCACCAGCGGGTGCTAGTATTGATTTTTAAAAATCAGTATTAAGGTGGTGTTGATTTTTAAAGACTAGTATTAAGGTTGTGTTGGTATTTAAAGACTAGTACCATTATGATGCTAGTTTTTAAAAATCAATATCAGGTTAAAAACTAGCACCACCTAGTGCTAATACATAATATTAGCACCAAGTTAAAAAACCAGCACCACTTGGTACTAGTGATGATTTTTAAAGACCGACACCTTGGTCTCTTTAAAGACCGGCACTACAACGTGGTTGTGCATGTAATCAAAGGAGAGAGAATTTGTTGTATGCAGAAGCGACTTGAGTGGGATTCAAAAAATACGGTCAAAGCTATGTCAAATGCTCGTATAGGATGTCGCCCACAACTGCCCATATATATATATATATATATATAGTTTTTAAGATTTAGGGTTTTGGCTATAGTTTATGCCATATATATCTAAACTCGAGCCGGACTTGTAACAAAGTTAATGGGCTAGTTCTGACCATTGATTTTTTTAATATAAATTAATAATTTATAAATATTTTAATAATAATAATAATAATAAATCAAGAAATGCGAATCAAGCCGTCAAACATGCAAGTCCACACACTTGAATCGATGATTCCGAACAGTCAATTCCGCCAACAATTACCAATGCCACCCATTTGGGCCAGTGTTGTTGTCGAGGCGAGAAACGTCAGGAAGGCAGCCCACATGTCATTCTGACCTAGCACGGACCCAGTGTGGGCACCCATAATTGGCCTAGAGGTTTGGATAAAAAAAAAAATATTATTACATAGCCTCAAAAAATAATTCCACAGTCTTAATTAAACTTCGTCTCTACACACGCACTGCCCTCGCTCTGCCTTCTGTGTTTGTCTATATATATAAATTGAAATATCATTTGTCGGTAGCTATATTGTAAATAGTCGACTGATATATTTGAATCGAATAACAACTACGTACATAGATTGATAATTTAACTGTCCAATATCAATTAATTAATTGATTATGTCATCATTCAACTAGGTTAATTTGATAATAATTCAAATTAATTGATTCTATATTGATTTGATTTGTTCAACTTTGATGGCAAAATTTAATCGATTCAATTAGTTAAAAAAAATAATTTAATCAAATTTGATTTATTTGATTCTATTTAGTTTTAAACCGATTGCTCAGCTTGAGCTTTTGTGTGCATTTGACTCTCGTTACATTTTATATGAGAATGAATAATCCTATAATAGATGGTTCGGTCTCATATTTCATTCATCAAGTAAATCCATAATAGATGATTTTCGATCTCATATTTCATTCATCAAGTAAATTAAAAAGGACGGTGACTTTTAGCGTGACATCTCAGTTTCACCTATCTTTGACCACCCCATGAAGCCACGGGGCAAACGACCACACTTTAAAATTTATGAAAATCACAATATTTCTAAAAATCATTTCATTCAACTTACTTGATAGAATAATTGACTAGAAATAATTAATTTACTAGATTTGATGTGGTTTTTGTCTACCAGTTTGAAGTTAAATGCCTCTTGGCAAAAATATTTTAAACATGTTAAAATCCTGGAAAATGGACACGTGCATATTTAATGAAATCCTATAAATATAATAATTTCAATTTGACATGAATACAATGCTTCTAAAGTCATAAAACATTTTAGGTCTAAAATACTTAGTGACCTTTTATTTTAAATCTGTACTTGAGAATATGCAAAGTGCTCCTCTAATTTCATATTTGTTATGTTACACCTTAGTCATTTACACATTTCCATCAATAATAGAGAGAGAGAGTGAATAATATATTTACGGAAGTTAAGTAAAATACAATTCCAAGAGCATTTTGATAATATTATATTTGAAGTGTGAGGAGAAGATAAAACGATAACAATAAAATTATGGGGAGATGCATTTTGAAAAAAAAAAAAACCCTAAAATATAGGAAGAAATAAGGTACATTTTGTTTATATACATAAAAAAACAGAGTCACAAGATAAATAAAATTGAATCAATTTTGTTTGAATGAATCCTATATTCTTATCATCAATAAGTACTGAAAATATTGAAAAATAATTGATTCTGTAATCATTTTCATTCATAATTTTCCCTTTACCTAATAAATTCAGTCAATTAACTGTACTTGCTCTGCTGCAAAAACAGCTAGGGCTCTAAAATGTGTTTTGGCTTGAAGGGTTGTAAATAATTAATATTGGTAGCAAATTTGATGTTTTATTCAATATAAAAATAATAATTATATAAATATATTTTTATAATTTATTAAATTAAAGAAATCTTGATATAAGTGTTCAACTTGTAATTAATAATAATAAACAAAAATTATAAATTATTTGTAAAATGTGAACAAAATTTGTACATCATTTTCATCAATAAAATTCATATTAAACTTAAAATAAATAAATAAAACTCTCAAACATACTATCTAACTTTTAATATCAAATTGACTAACTAAACAAGTTTTGAATAATCAAATAAGCTGGAATTGAAAATTTAATAACATCTAAATAAAATAAGATCCGTCTCCTTCAAAAAAAAAAGAAAAAAAAAAATTAAACCAAGCTTAAACAATTGTTTCAACAATTTGATTCAATTATCTTCATTTGATTCATTTTAGATTATATATAAATTCTATGCTGTGGACTAAACCAAATGGATTGTTGCGGACTGCCTCCGTGGCAGGTTCGCGTCATATTTTTCAAATTTTTTTCTTCTAGTCCATCTTGCCTTCATGGAGACATGTTGATCTGAAGCCCTAACACGTGATCGTGATCCTCCTCGCCTCACTCGCTCGACTCCTCGCTGCAGAGACCCTCTCACCTAGACAAGCTCTCACAGGCATAGCGAAGAGTGGAACCCCTTGCAGAAGCTCTTCGATCTGAAGCCCTATCCCTCGCGCCTCACTCACGATTCTCCTCGCCTTGTCATCCTCACTCGCGAGACTCCTTGCCCCCTCACCGAGACAAGCTCTCATAGGCACGACAAGGAGTGGAACCCCTGTAGAATCTCTTCGATCTAAAGCCCTATCCCTTGCGCCTCACTCGCGATTATCCTCGTCGTAGCTGTCCTCACTTGCGAGACTCCTCACCCCCTCGGCGAGACAAGCTATCACAGGTGTAGCAAGGAGTGGAACCCCTGCATAATCTCTTCGAACTGAAGCCCTAACTCGCTGTCCTCCTCTCCGCATCCGCCCTCACTAGCTCGCTTGACTCCTCGTCGCGACAGGTTCTCACAAGCGCTGCGAAGCTAGGTTCCACAGTCATCCTTGTCCCTTCATTGCCGATAAAAGCTTATTTTCTGTATATCAATTTTGCATTTATATTATACTGGCAGAATAAAGTCCGAATTTTTGTTTCCAATTGATCAAAAAATGTATTTTTTCGACTTCTGTTTGGACCTGTGCAATGATGAACGGGATAAATCTCAGTATAAAATTTATTTTGTTATTGATTGATTAATTTCTTTAGATATTAGAGTATGCTAAAATTCCCTCTCTCATTTCTTGATAAATTGCAAGATTTGTTGAATCCCTATTAGCTGTTCCCATGATTTGAATTCAGACATCTTTTTTTTTTCCGTTATCGACAATAATCCCAATTGTTTGCTCAAAAGCCAACTGAACCGACTGCTGGAGCTAGTTTCGTGTAATTGTTACTCAGTTTTGAAAATTAACTTATAATTGGATTTATTTATGTTTCTGTTGCAAATTTCATCATATTGTTTACAATAGTATTTACGATCATATTTGTTTCTATTGCTGTTTCTGTTGCAAATTTCATCATATTGTTTACAATAGTATTTCTGTTTTGCATTATCTACAATAAGTTGTATTTTTTTATTTGTTTATCTAATTACCTATTATCAATTATAATACGAGAGCGCTCAGAAATGGAAAAAAATAGAGTTGACGTAGTCAGAGTGGACTACTTTTAGGCTAGGCGTTTCTTATAAGCTTATTGTGTTTTATCTAATTAAGTGTTAGTTTCGTAATCTCATTAAATTCTATATATATTTCCAATGTTTCTTGCAAAGTTAGAGTTTAGCATTTATTCATTCATGTGGCTCATCGACTAAAATAATGTCATCCACAAGTAAATGTGTTATGGTAGCATGTCTTAGATATGTCCAATGAGTTTATCCATGACTAATGTATCCTTGGTGTAACCCTATCTTTATAGGAAATTATTTGGTAAATATGCTTAGAGTCTTCACTTTTGTCATTACATCCTTTGGTTAATCTATATATCATTAATTGTTTCGATAAGCGCTATGTTAACACCTTTATTTTCTAGATTTTTTTTTATATAATTGACCTCAAGACTCTGTCATATGCATTTTATAGGTCAATGAATACCATACACAAGTCTTATTTCTTTTCCCGATACTTTCATTCAATTGTCTAAGAAAATGAATAACTTCTATTGTCAACCTTTTAAACATGAATCTAAATTAATTTTTAGTCATATTGGTCTCCTTAATCTTTTGTTTATCACACTTTTGAAAAGTTTCATGATATAACTCAACTTAATGTTCCTATAATGCACACATTTTTGTATGTCTCCCTTTTTTTATACAAGAGACTAAGTAATTACCCTCCATTGATGAGCATTTTCTTCGTTTTCAATATCAAATTAAATAACTTTGTAAGTCATTCGATACATGCTTCCTTAAGTACTTATATACCTCTATTGAAATATCGTTCAACCCAACCACATTTCCATTTTACATCCTATTTAACGTTTGTTCTAATTTTGAAGTTTAAAAATTCTCCGATACAAATTAAATTTTTTATATTCCTCTAAGCTACTTAAATTATTTAAGCTAAGTTAGTCGCTAAAAAAGTTAATGGAAATACCTCTTCTATCGCTATCGCTCATTTAAACTATTTATACTCCTCTGAGCTACTTAAATTACTTAAGCTAAGTTGGTCATCACAAAAAAGTTGATAGAAATATTTCTTCTATCGTTCATTTATTTCTGCATCCTTCACAAGTATTATGTTGAATCCATCTTTAGTGTATCTTATTTGAATAAAATCTCTTATTTTCTTTTCTCTCACTTTATCTATTCCAGAGATATCATTTTTCCCTTCTTTTGTTTCAAGTTGTTGATACATGCATTTTAACAATTTATTCTTGGCTTCGCTCTCAGCTTTCTTGGCCTCCTTCTTGGCTACGACATACTTTTTAAAGTTTTTTTCGTTCTTACAAGTGCACACTAACTTATAGGTTGTTCATTTTTTATCACTTTCGCATGTACTTCCTCATTCCCCCACCAAAATTCTTTATTGTTGGATCGATGTGTTCGCTAGAGGGGGGGGGGGGGTGAATAGCAATTTTAAAATATCGGCGTCTAGAGTAGGCAGCGGAAAAATGAAATCAGAACAACGCTAACAAGGTCGTTTTACTTGGTTCGGAGCCTTTGTCGACTCCTACTCCAAGGCCCGTACTCGTTGAGTGCTTTCGTTGGGCAATTACTAATAATTCGAAAGGATGTTTACAAATACAGTACAAGAATTATATAGTAAAAGAAAACCAACAATAAGAAAATAAGACAGAAGAAAAACTTGTCGGAGAGCTTTCGCAGTGTCGCAGGAGCACAGAAGAGTAGATCTTGAGTTGTTGAGTTGCTCCAGCCTTCACCTTCCTTATATAGGGGGTTCGGGGCGCCCGGATCCCTTCGGGGCCCCCTGAATGTGACGTAGCCCAACCAATCATGAAGATCCACGTGTCGATGCCGCGAAATGGATAAAACTTGCCTCCGGGCGCCCGGATTCCTTTC
>JBBMJZ010005427.1:0-11761 GCA_037833815.1 Zingiber zerumbet | reverse complement strand
GAGTGATATTGTACCAATTTCGAGTAAGAAATCAAACAAGAAAGAATTATTTGAAGAGGTGAACTTTACCAATTTAAATAAAATAAGAAAAACTAAAATATGAAAAGAAATAAAATAATTCCCTCGGCTTGATTGGTGGTTGCACTAATTCAGTGCAGAACCTTGCTATGATACCACTTGTTAGATCGAGATGCATGTGAGAGGAGAGGGGGTGAATCATGTAAGGTTTAAAAAACGTATCTTTTTATTTTGAAATCAAAAGTATGCAGCGGAATTAAACAAAGAAATAGAAAATAAACACAAGTACATGAACTCGGTCGGTTTTACTTGGTTCAGAGCCTTCGTGACTCCTAATCCAAGACCTAGGTATCGCGGACCTATCGACGGGTAATCTACTAAAAATCTCTTCTAGAACTACCAGAAGAGGGGATCAAATATAAAAAAGAATAGGAAAAGTGCAACAAGCTACACTTTCCTTTATGCAATAATTAAGTAAAAAATGAAAACTTTGTTACCCAACACTTATAGTTTTAAAGAATTTAGCTTGGTGTTGGGTGGCTTCTCAATTGCAGTCGGGCACAATATTGTCATAGCAGAGCAACAACATAAAGCTGCAGCAGTCGAAACGTCAAACGAACACGTAAAAGCTTGTAGAAGAGATGTGTTCAATGCCTTGGGAGAATAATCCTTTAAAAGGGGATGGAAGGCGCCTTTCATACCACTGAAGGCACCTTCCATATGCAAACTTTTATCCCAAACAACTTGCTTCTTATCGTAGATTAAGTCCAATTTTATCTAACCGAAGTCGCCTTCTATCGCCTAGCTCAAGGCACCTTCTATCGCATGGAAGACGCCTCAAGTACTATTCACCAAAGGCAATTTGTGCTCCTTTCGTCTTGCAAAAAGTGTTAGTCTAAGAAAATAAAGTATACCCTGTAAGACAAAGTTAGCACAATAAAAATAAGTAGTTTAGTAAATAGATCTTATTTCTCCAAGACTAGAATCTAGTCAGGGTCTCAATTCAAGTTTTTAAAATGGACCTAAATTGGACCAACGCTTGCTGTCCCCTCAACTAGGACTCATTTTCACTGAGTCACTCTCCTCCAGTGACTTATCTTCACTTACCAAATGTCAAGTTACCTCATTGACATCCAATCTGACCCATCAGGTCTTCTTACTAGAATCACACATTCGAACTTCGCCAATTGGGAATCAAACATCTCAACCTCCTACTAGAATCACACATACAGACTTCAACCCATCGAGAATCAAACATCCCAATCTCTTGCTAGAATCCCACATCTGGACTTCGTGTCTAATGTCTGGTCCTCTTGACTCGTCAAGTTTGTCAACTCTTCTGACTTGGTATCAAGGTTAGATCAACAACTCATATAACTTTAATCCTCTTGTCATTCATCAAAACTCAAGTTTGATCATTGGCGTCAACCGCACCAATAGAGGGGAAGAGAGTTTAGGAAAATTTTAGCAAATGTCGCTATTTTAGAATTTGATAGCTGAATTAGCAACCAAAATTTAAATCCATCACTCAGGGGTGGAGCTAAAATATTGATTCAGTGTAGGTAAATTACAGCTACTATCGACAGACAAGTTGCGGAAGACGTCTCTCTCAGTTTAGTCCCAGTGACACTCCCGACAATAGTGTTGTAGTTGAACCTCTCTACTTCACAAGCTATTATATCGTTGCCTGGCAGGGCAATGGCCAACTCCAACTCACAAATCATAACGAGGTCATAAATTAATCATATATTATTGGGATTTAGCCATTAAGTCCAATTCTAAAGAAAATTTTAAAAGGATAAAGAGCACATGGGCTGCCAAAAGAGAAGGCTGTGGACAAAAGGCATGACCAACGGAAGCTCGAGATCTAAGAAAGGGAAAAGAATTAGAACAGCTTTGATATATAGAAGTGATAGAAGTACTAGGAAAGGTTGTTTCAATTTTACTTCGTTAATCATTATCTAATAGTCTTTTTAGGCCCAATGTGGGCAACTGCCCACGCTAGGCCTGTGCTGGCTCCGTCCATAACTACAGTAATTTAGTGATAAAAATTAAATTCCGTCACTAATCGATAATTTATCAACATCTTAATTCATTATTCTCAATTGTAGTTATAACAGCTACGTTTCCATAATTATTATAAGTAGCTCAGCTACGATACTATAGTTGTTATAACTATGTAACAATTATAGGTTCGTAGTGAATATAATGTGCCAATTTAGACAAGAAAAAAAAAAAAGAGATAGTAATAAAAAAAACTATTACTTTATAGTGGAGAATAATGGTACCATCTATATAGGGTAGAACATTCTTTTGACAATCATCAATATAGAACTTTCCTTTGGTAATAAATCTACATAGAACGTCCTTTCAACGATTAGTTAGAGAGAGGGCACCTTATTTATTTTTGCTCAATTTATAAACTATGCTCCTTGATAAAATTCTTATCAAACTTATAAATAAATTTATAATATCACGTTCATTAATCCATTAAATAAATATAAAATTTTAAAAAGCTTAAATAATATTCAAATCGAATTGAAGTTGAAAAAAAAATAAAACCAAGATATGCTTGAACAAGCAGAAACAACACAAATATATGTAATTACATTATACGGACAACTTACTCAGAGTAGTAGCGGAATAAAAAAATTATAATCTACCTAGATTAATAGTAGAATTTGATTTGGAAATTTAAAATTGATCCGGATAGGAGTTGCATATAAAAAAAAAGCGCTTGCACTATAAAAATTAGCCAAATGGCAATAGAATTTCTGACGGAAATTATTTCCGTCGGATAATACCAATGGAATGCAAGTTCCTTTGGAAAACTCTAACAGAACGTGATTTTCATCAGGAAAGCTTTTATTGTAAGGCAAAAAAGCATGATTTACATATAGTTTACCGACGAAATTTAAATTCCGTTGATAAATTTATCACTGACGGGACTTAAATTCTGTCGAGAAGATCAGTGGATTACCGATGGAAATTATATTCTATCGGTAACCCTTAGTAAAATTGGAGCACAAGCCCGATTTTCCCTTACGCGCTCATTTCTTCCTCTACTAGTGATTCTCGGATAAGCCCTTGCCGCCTCTCCCTCTTCCCTTCTCCAGCCGCCAGCCGTGTGCTAGCCGCTTCATTGGCCGCCTTCACTCGGCTGGAGGCTTTATCAGTCACCACTTTTCCCGGCTAGTAGTGTGGTTGCGGCTGGCTGCATGGTCGTGGCTAGGGGGTTTAGCAGCCACTAGCTCGCGTTCGACAGCTTAGGCGGCCACAACTTGCTCGACCGCTAGCTTAATCCTTTCATGAATTTGTACTATCTTGTTATTATTTGTTATTAATTTTACCTCTGATTTTTTCAGTTATAACGTATTTGTTGCTATTCTCCCACTGTACTACTTATTTTTAGATATAGTTTATTTACACTTACGATAATTTCAGACTTCATTTCTGTGTTATTTTATGATTTAGGTGATACATACTATAAGTTGAATGGGTGATTTCATAAATTATATTTTTAATTCTCAATTAAATAGTTTTAACAATCCATATACTTTGTAATAAATGTATGAAATTATATTCTCATTAGGTAACAATGTCCATGAACAAAACTTTAATCACTACAACAAAAATGATTTTTCACAGTACACAAATTTACTTTCCGCAGTGCACATTGCATGTTGGACAATTAAAAACTGTTAAAAGTCCTAGATTATCTGCAACGTGCATTACGCGTTGCAAATATTATTACTCGCAGCGCACAATGTACGTCGCAGAAAATAATATCCGCAGCATACTTTGCACGTTGCAGATATTATTTTTCATGGCGTACATTGTGAGCTATGAAATGTGTTTTCTATAGCATGCAAATGCGTACTGTTAATATTCTAATATGCAACGTACAAAGTACGTAATTGATGGTCTTATCTATATTTAAAAAAATTAATTTCATTAATAAAAATAATAAACTAAAATTTAACAACAAATTTAGTATAAATCTAATCCATATAAATCTAATCCACACAAGTAACGAAAGTCATGGCGCATGATATCTATCCTCTTACCTTTTTACTGCTATCTACGCGGGTCCTTATTACGATATGCTTCCGGGCTTTCATTCACCGCTCCAAAAATCAAAGGAAACAAAAACGCACTATAAGTTTGATAAAAAGCTAGTTTATCCAAACATGTACAACTTCTCTCTGCCATCCTGAACCTCCATGTAGGGTTTGAATTTGAGCATCAATGCCATTGTAGAACAGAGACGGTGGACTGAAGGATTCCGAACAAGCTCATACTGACCTCTGAGTAGAGAGAATATGTAGGATGATAAGTCAAGCATCACAATTAGAACCCATCTCCGAATTGTATTTGCTGTCTTTGGGTGTGCTCCTATATGAAGTTCGATTTATAGGCACTAGTAGATTGTTTTCTTTTTCATCAATTGCCAATGGGCGTTCAATATCTTCTCTGTGGAAATCGGGGTGCGCATATGCATCTTGAAGGTAAGCTCTCAAATTTAGGAGTGGTTCTGTTGCCTGTTCTAGTGTGTACTTCACCATTTCATCCTGCAAACGCATAAATTATCTCACTTTAGATAATGTTTTTTTGGTTCATTTCAAAAATAAATAAACTCCTATTTGCTTCTCTCTTTTTTCAATCAAAGTGGCTAAGTCTAACAAACCTACAAAGGAAACTTGGCAAATGCAGGCTCAAATCAGGCCTTGCAATATATGTGAAACCATATTGTCAACAGAGAGGAAGAACAAGTATAGGCGTGGAGAGGGAGCCATGCTTGGTACTCGTCACGCCCAAAAGTATAAGCTGTGAGATGATCATTCATCTGGCTAGAATGCTGCAGCACTTTCATATTACTGGTTGTATACTGTAGGTTTTCACGTTGCGGAAACAAACCTTCTGCAGACGCTAGCTTTTGTAGCGCAACCTTCTGCAGGACGAAACAAACCAAAACTTAAGAACACTCAAACAATCTTTGAGCAAATGCTCTTTTCTGGATTTTCGATAGATAGATCTATAGAAATCATTACATCATGAACCTTAAATAGACAAAACAAAAGGAAATGAAAAGACAACAAGGCAAATGAAAGGACACCATTAACTCTAGACCATTGAAACTCATTTAATCTCCATTATCTTCAGTATTCAATTTCCATTATCATCAGCATTTATTCTCCATTGTCATGAGCCTTGAACCAACACCAACAAACTCCTCCTTGGATCAAGCACTAATAGACACTCCAATCTTCACTACAAGAAAAAATGGCTTTCCTGACACTTTCGTAATGACATTTGTTTAAAAGTGTAGTTAATTTATACCTATCATGACATTAATTAAAAATAAATTATAATAATAAAATAAAATCTAATTAGATATATTATTATGACATTTTTAATGAATGTCACTAAAAAAATCAATAATTTTTCCAACCGTGCAAAATTTTTTCTGCACTCCCTCCCATAAAATCACTCACCCCATCTCTAAATCCCTAATTTTTCTTTTCTCCTTAGACAATTCTCGTCAATCTCCCCTGCCCAACCCCTCCCCCACCCTTGACATACTTTTACACCGTCTCCCACCAATGTCGTCTGCCCCTCCGTCTGCCGCACCGTCTAGCCCACCGTGTGCCCCGCCGCCTGCCCAACCGTCTACCTCGCCATCTGCCACTCCGTCTTCCCCGTTGTCTGCCCCACCGTCTGCCCCGCTATCTGGCCCATAGTCTGCCCCGTTGTCTGCCCCACTGTTTATCCCGTCGTTTCCCACTCTTAGGTCCTTATTCTTTCCTCTTCCACCGTCTCGTGATTTGAAGCCCTAGGTTGTAAGTTTCTGTGTGTTCTATTTCTTTTGAAGATTTTTTTGTTGATTTCTATTATTTCAGGTGCTAAGGAGGTTGATTTCTTATTGATTTCATGGGATTTCTATTTATTTCTAGGAAACCACTGTTCTCTGCCGTACAACCATCTGTCTTCGATACATTCTTGATTTTGTTTCAGTTTGAAGAAAGTTTTTATTGGAATTGTGATGGATTTGTGATTGTGTTTTAGTAGATATTTTTACTAGAATTATGATGGATACAGGTTGGATGTTTTTGCCAAGACAAACTGAGGAATGTAGAAAAGGACTTGAGAATTGTGACTGAATCTTTCCCGATTTATTTTGAACAGATATTCTTTTGATATTAAGTGATAGATCTTATACTTTATAGAGATGTTTGTAGTTCATAATCCCTAAATTTTCATTTTCTTCAACTCTCATATTTACTGATCCTGTGTTGTTCTGCCTGGAGGTACATCAACGAAGACATTTCTAAAGGGAATAGAGACATGGAAAAAGGAATTGTTGTTGTTGAACGTAATTTACTTGCGCTTTCTTTTCTTACTACTAAAATCTTATAGGCATTGAGAGAACTTCTGCAAATTTTTCAAGAAGCAGATAAGCACATGGGATCATCAAACAAGCTAAGAAGTGAGTCACACACTCTTTTGAAGCAATATATTTGTTTTCAGGAATAGATGTCTAATTGTAAAAGTTTGTATGCTATCAATATCATGGAGATGCAATTGCAAGATGAGCAATAGAAATGAAATGATGAAATTAATTTACACTATTAGATGAACCAGAATTGGAATATCAACCTTCGCCTGGGGTACCTCTTGAGAATGAAAAACCATAAACTTCATCAAATGGAGGTGTTTCAAGTGATGTATGTTAACTAACAGTTCAAGTTCATCAGTAGCATCAAAATCAAATCTAACTCAATTTGAGTGTCTAAGTTCCAAGGGGAAAAGATACATACTTAAATGAGGTTTTATTGCTTTTGATAGTGTGGATTGGATTTCTCATCATCCACATAATTAAGGTAAGGAATTTGGATTAGTTCCACATCGACTTCAACTAGAAAAAGGTTAGAAAGTCCATTTGGCAAAAAAATTTATATCATTTCTAATTCCTTTTGCTTGCATATTACAAGCATGACTTCTCTTTTTTTTATCCCTTCCCTCTCATGAATCATAATTTGTGTCTGTATACAGGACACCACCAAAATATGCTCTGCTGAATATTATACACTCATTATGTTGCAGGTAAGATCTTTATCTACTACTTAATTTTTAATTTAGTCAGATAAACATGATTTTTATCTAGATTAGGTGAGATTTGAATCTTTGGTTGGCAAACAGACATTCATGACATTGTTTGAGAAGATTCATGATAAAATTTGCAAAAGAATTTAAGGACAGCATATTTAGCCCTATCATATTGCATAAATAACTAATTTTTAGACATTCTTATTGTTTCTTACCTCTGGAAAAAAAAAATCTCTACGTCAGTATGGAATAATAGAAGATAAATTCTCAAATATAAACAATTAGGGGATTGACAAACATTACTAGGATGTGGATTTTAAATGTGCATAATTGATCAAGGTTTGGAGAAATTTGTATGTTCAACCCATAAACGTAAACACATAGACTTCAGAGTTTTGAAAGATTTAGGCACTCAGAATTAAAGAGCTGATTTTAACATAAAATATCTTCTTTTTTATTTTAACTATGATTCTGTCCAGGTTTTGAGGCTTAACTGTTTTAATGTGAAGGCGCCCATTGCTACTTCATTGACACTTCATGAAGCCATCTGTTTTACATAGGGTTTTAAACCAATATCAATTATATTTGCAGTTGACAGTTAATGAAGAAAACTTATACTAGGTACATTTGGAGTCTTGTGGCACAATAGCAAGGTAAATGTTAGTGTCTTTTTAAACCAATTAGATTTGATGTTGTGGAGCTTTCGCAGTTTATCATTTGGTAAATATTCACGAGTTCGAATTAAAGTTTAATCTCTTTATTTTATGCTTCTTTAATATTATTTTATTTACACAAATATATGAATTTTTCTTGTAGGTGACAAGAATATTGGATTTTGTTTAAGATGTATGGTTGAAGAATGAAAATGCACCACAAGTTTGGTTATGTTTTACTTTACGAGAACTAATTTTTTGCTAGTTCTTAAACTAAATACATTGGGTATAGTTGTAATTGGCATATAAATATTTTTTGAGGTGGCAAATTTATCAGCCTTATGGATTGCAAAATTAATGACAATGATTGATTATCACTCTAATTTCTATTTTAAAACTTTTTATTTGTATTTATGTTAATTTGTTATATGCGTGAATATTATATCATGAAAATATTGAAAATGGATGAGATATTTTATAAGATATGATATTTTTTTTATGTCACAATAGAACATCAAATCATATACAAAAAATGTCATTGTAAAACACCTATGGAGACATTTTAAAAATTCATCATAAATAACTATTAATGATAATTTTTAATATCCTTATAGACTAGTGTAGAAGACATTTGTAAGTGTCACTACAAATTATATAATGACGCATTTTAAATTAACCTTATAAACTATCATGAATCACATTTTTTATTGTCACTATAAATAAAATACAAGATACTTATAGTTGTCCTCGTAAATAATTTTAAAGGACATCTAAATTTGTCATCATTACTATAATAACAGGGCATGCATAAATGTCATTACAAATCTTATAGTGACACTTTTTTTGTCACTATAATAATTATTCATGACATTAGTGGTGTGACTATTTTTATGCTATAGTGACACTACGAAATGTCATAAAGCTTTAGACGACATCACTATAGAGGACATTTTGACTTAATGTCATTATATCAAAAGTGTCAGTAGAAGTAGTATATGATGACACTTTTAAATGTCATTAAAAGCATATATTCTTGTAGTGTTTTGATTTTGACTAATAGATCATCACAACTCTTGACCTACATGACACGTAGGTGTAGAATGAAACCTCTATATCATGGGCTTTTCTAGATAATTGGAGATCAATTAGAAGCAAAATTACTAGAAAAACTTGGGTTGAGCGGCCATGAGCCGAAGACTTGGGTTGAATTTACTAGAAAAACTTGGGTTGAGCGGCCATGAGCCGAAGTACCCATGGGTAAAAAAGGTCCACAAACTTGCCTTCACAAGTGAAGTACCGATTTGGCGTTGGAAGGTATTACAGGGATGACGAAAACGACAAGGGTCCACTGCTGATGACATGCTACAGTGCTTCCGTGATTTACCCTAGGAACCGATGAAAAATTTTGTGGGACCGGGCCAGGTCGAGCGTCTCCAAGATTAGTTGGGTCGTAAGAACTAGACACTTGGATTATAAAAAAAAAAAATACTTGGTCTTTTTTCATTAATATGCCCTCGGGTTACGGTGTGATCAGTAAGAGGTGGAATGAATTCCCTAGACAATGAAATTTTAAATCTCATCTATGATATATTACACCTAGGAAATTTAAAAAACTTATGATGTTAGGTTATCTGTTAGGATTCATCTGTACTTTCCAATTTATCTTATTAGTCACTGTGACTGAGCCAGGGCAACAGTGATGGTCGCCCCTCTCAATTCTTTAGTGCAAGAGTTGTAGGGATATAGAAATGAATGGTGAATGGGGATCAGACCACACACTCCTTCCCCTCTCAATCTAAACAACGTTTTTCACCTCCCATATAAATTTTTTAACTCTGTCTATTATTAATGATCGATGAAAATTTTTGATGAGATCAGACCAATTGCCTGACTTAATTAATAGTAAAATTAGGTATCTGAATTAAAAACCAATAATAATAATAATAATAATAATAATAACAGTTGCTTTTATCATTCGCTAGCTAGTGGCCGATGCTATAGGGAAACCAGGTGCATTAATACCAAACCACGTGCACTGTTATGGGCATGGACACAGATAATAAGAAAGTTTGGAACAATAATTATGCTCAAACAATAAAATAAAAGGCAAATTAATCAGAAACTGAAGTCAAAACCAGTATTCAACCGAGTTAAAATATTTCATTGGGATAAATCCTAGTGCTCGAAATTAGTAGTGATTATATTGGAAGGCTGCTGTTAACCCTATTCTAAGGACTTTAATGTTCTATATATTTACTCTGAAGTGCGGATGGAGATGGGAAAAAAATCTATAATAAAAAATTATCCTTAGAAGAAAAGAAGAGAAAGGGTAAAGAAATCCTTTTCTTTATATATTTATTTCTCTTGTTAGAGGAAGATGTATTCATGTAACGTAATTTTGTAGTAGATAAAAAATGGTACATGCGTCAATTTTTTAAGTATATGATATAATTTTATGAGTTAAAAAGGGTACATGCGTCATATTTTTTTAGTATATGGTGTAATTTTATAAATAAAAAGAGGTACATACATCATTTTTTTTCCATCCACTATTTTCCGTCCGATTTTGAGATGATTAATTTTAGCTCTAAAATCATCTATTGATGAATTATATTTCTCCTTTATCTAAAAATTTTAATGAAGGAAATAATAAAAACTTTTCTACTGTGAAAATATTTCTTTAGTTTTAGTTTACGTCACTGACCCTAACATTTACTTGACAAACAGACGACACATGTGATCAAGCCAAGGCAGGCCATCTTGAATATCTACACAACGGACCATCAATAACTACTTTTTCAATGTTTTTTGTTTCATTCCAAAAAAAATTCCCTGTGCATGCATGGTCACTTAAATGTCGATATTGTAATTACCATTGTTGCCATGCATGTGACAACTAAGCCCTGAACCTTTATCTGCCTTTCCACTCGTGATCACAATCATATACCAATTATTAATTAAATACCACCACCCACCTTCCATTTGCTATGATGTTTGCAGACTCTGTTTGACGACGGATCGGAGCTCCATTCTATAAGTCGCCTAGCTAGCTCGCATTAAATATGAATAACGGCCACGATCTCACATTTAATGCATGCATTTAACTGAAGGTTTGATCCAGTCGTGTAGTTGTGGCATACAAAACGAAGTCTAAACACTTGAAGGCTCTTAAATTCAGCCATCTTCCTATTCAACCTTGCACCGCATGGTAATGTTTACACTCGAACCTTGTGGCAATTATGTCTGAGATCACTTGTTTTGTAGATCCATTCCCTTGGACCAACCTCAGCAAGGGTCAGTTAAAGTTTGCCCGTGGAATTATGTTTTCAAGTTATTCGACATATATACAATACACACCGCGACATTAAGCTGACATTAACTCGGAGCCGCAGAACAAACCCGTTAACCGAAGGTCCGAAGCCAGGCCAAGCCAAGGAGCGAATCGTCCGCCCACGCGCTCTCTGCGTCCACACTTTTCTCAATGACAGACACAATCACACAAAGACAAACCCAAGGCTGAGTCTGAGCAAACCGGGAATTCCTCCGCGTACTGCATTGTTCACGTGAAGGTAGTGCCAAAGGCGATGAGGCGAAGCTGCAGGTAGCGCTCACTGCTCAGCGCGGTAGTACTGCCGACACTGCGGAGAAAAACAACCAATGGAGTCGTGCATGAGCAGGTGCGGACAGGTAGGGACGTCCCCGTACTTTCACGGGGTAACCTTACGACATCATCAATTTTGGTGTCACCACCATCACGATATTTATTATAATATTTACTATGGAATGGCGGTGTGTCCTATCACAGAAGAAAATTCCGACCCTACGTATACGACCCAACGGTTAAGCCGCATCGGAGCTATAGAAAATATCACGGTTCGTGACATATGCTGATATCAAATTTAGTAGAAAGTTTATATATATATATATATATATATATATATATATATGGAAAAAAACTAACAAATTTGATTTTATAAGTCGAG
>JBBMJZ010005412.1:966-11763 GCA_037833815.1 Zingiber zerumbet | reverse complement strand
TATGATGTATCAATTTTAATTCGAGTAATTAATATATCTTTAAAGAAAATTATATTTAATTATTTTTTCTAACCATATTAAGTTGTTCAAACAACTTATATAAAATCAATATGCAACTTATTTTTAAATTATGCACAATAAACATATTTATTTAATAATTACTATATAAATAAAAAATTACCAAAACTATATTGCACAGCACAATACAATACCGAAACCGTATTGTTCCGGTCTGGGACCGAAATCTTGTCACGGGTCGAAATTTTAAACCATCCTCTAATGTGACCTCTATAAATTCTTCCATGGACAATTATTCCTGTCATACTCTAAAAAACAGCCACCTCTAGGTGGTTTCACCTAGGGATTGCTTCACCTCATGGTTAGGCCGTCTTTGTCAAGCAACCCTTTTAAAAAGTAGTCAAAACAATTTGCCTAGCAATCTAAGTACATTTAAGGGGAAAATTATTATTATTATTATTATTATTTATAAATTGCTAGTTTATTTAAGATTAGTTATTTCTTCTATTGTAACATGATGTTATTTATAAACTAGTTATGTTCTTTGTTTGTTTTTTTTTCAATTTAAATTTATGGCTATAATTTATGTATTTTTTTTTTTGTGATTTTTGTTGTCTTGGTTACAATGTGAAATATAAAGTATTTCACTCTCAGAGTATAGTGCGTGTTTATCTATTAATTATCTATACTTGTAAGGTTGATTTAACTGATTAAGGATGTTGTTATATATATATATATATATATACACTCTGAATTTAATTTTTAAATATATTTTAATATTATTTTAATTTCAAAGAAGGAGAGCCTTAGCGCAACGGTAAAGTTGTTGCTTTGTGGCCAAAAGGTCACGGGTTCAAATCCTAACAACAGTATCTTGCAAAAAGTAGGGTAAGGCTGCGTACAATGGATCCTTCCCCGGTACCCTGTATAGCGGGAGCTTCATGCACCGGGCTGTCCTATTATTTTAATTTCAAAACTTAGGCCCTTGCTTAGGCATCTACCTATTCCCTACGTGCTAGGCAAGAGGTCGACCGCTTGAAATCTCCTTTTAATACCTTGAGTCTAATTATGTTCGTAGCTTACGTGGGTACTCATTTGGACTTCTTAACCTAACTAGAGTGTTAATGTGGTGAGCAGGTCCACTAACGCAAAATTAAAACTATTGACTTGGTGTAGTTTGCCCCTGCCTCTTGGATTTTTTTTCAACATGAGAACTAATAGTGTTGCGAATGATGAACCGAGTCACACTTAGCTCAGTAAGAGTTCATTTATGTTTATGATCAATATGAAAAAATAAATAAAATAAAAACAAACAAAGTTGAACATTTTTTAAAGTTTAGCAAGATAAATGAACAAGCTTGGACTATATTGAGCTCACATTATTAATGTTCATGAACAATGCTCATAATAAACTTTTCGCCAAAATTGTTTTAGGTTCATTGACAATCATGTTATTTAATTTTTTTTTTCTAAATGTATCATAAATAATAAATATTTATATTTATAATACTTTTTACATGAATATATTTATGATGATATTTTATTAATTGTATGGTCATATATGTAAAATGAGACAATGGTGTAAGTTTTATTTGTTGGAGTAAAGTTTTAATTTAAGGACACCCCTGTGTTAACTTGAACTCAGTAAATTCTCAAGCTTGGTAAGCTTTTACTAAATAAGCTTGAACACAAAATATTGAGCTCAGTTAACTTGGCTCAAGCTTGTTTATTTTCAAATAAATAAGCTTGAACACAGTCAAGCTTGACTGAGCGTGCTTGGTTTATGAATAACATCATCTTGTTTAGGTCCTCGACATGCCTCTTGTGTTCACCCCCACCAAAAACAATGCATTAAAGCAACCCACAACATGTGACCTAGCACACCTGAGGTGCATGGTCCATGGATCTAGTGTCTCCTGCTAATTGGCTCTACCGCACCCATAAAGTTGTTAATGAAGAGAAAAGACACTTTAATTTGTTGTGAGATGCAGATCTCATGAACCTATTCTCCTCCACTGCTCCACTCATTATTCCACTCTTGTCTGTTACCATTTCTAGTCTTTGGAGACTAAAGGGAGCACCTGTATACTACTCGCGATATTAGTAAACTTGCAGTTTGGTAGATCAAAGCAATAACCTTATTTTTGTTTCTTCTCATCCCGAATCATATTGCAGTAAAACTGTTACTCTGATATCTGTTGTCAGTGAATTATTGCATCAAGATAGAGCTATTAACAAGGTTGATTCTAAGAGTATATTTGGTGCATTGTACGATGCAAAACATGAAAATCTAGAGAACTATCTAGTTTTTTTATTCTGTTCGTTAAAACTTGATTTATTCTCATTCAGTCCTCATTTATAGTCTAAGGTCAATGGAATTCTTAGCCATATAATGGTTCATTGTCTAACCAGATTTGATCTCCTTGCTGTTAGGGGTTTGCTTTCTCTCTGAATTATTGTTTGCTTACATGCAGGTGGGTCAGCAAGCTTATACGAAAAAAGCATAATTCCTCTGTTACAAGTGTTGCATGGCATCCTAATAATGTAAGTTTGTTATTATGTTTGCTGATATTTGTCATGCAATTTTTTCTCATCTCTTCAAGATATGCTCATAATACAGATGGTACTTTTTCTCTGAACATTTAGTTTTTTGCTTCCTAGGTATATTAGTGTGACTCATCGCTCTAAGTTATGTCATAAATGTACTATGTGGATTGTGAACATGTTGCATTATCAATATTAAATTATAGAAAATAAATCTTATATTATTTTACTAAAATAGAAAAAAATGATCAGGTACAAATTATAGAGAGAGAAAGTAAGAACATATATAACTTCCTTTACAACTTTTATTTTAGCCAATTTGTAAGTGGAATCATATCAATTCAAAATGGTGAAACATTGTATAATAGATGTAGCTAATCGGACGCATTTGAAAAAGATAATTCTTAAAATATCCATTTCAAGTAACCTTAATGAGGAACTAAATTATACAAGAATATTTAATTTAGTTTAAGTAGCTGGGTTTGTAAGTACTAACACACTTTAAGTTTTCTTATTAATATTATATCAAAGTTAAACATATATGAAAACCCAAACAATATCTTCCATAATCCTAGCCTAAAAACAAGAAAACTGACTAAGTGCTAGCAATCCTTCCATAGCTACACTAAGAAAGTTGTTCCAAAACGTAGAACATCAAAGTCAATGTTACGTCAGTGAATGTGAACATGAAAGCAATTATGAACAATTATGGAAATGTTATACCTATAGGTCTACCAAACTCTATTGTGCACATCGGATGTTAACAGTTACAATGTAAGTCACACCCTTCAAATGGAAAAGATGATCAGTAATGCTAAGGTTGCAAGTACCAACCCATGCCAGTAGATACGAGAATTTATCGTTTTGCTCACTGAAGCAGTACTGGCATCGCAACTCACGGTGGCTTTGTGAGGTCGCAATGGCTGCCACAATCTCATGAGAAGCTCCGCAAGGTCACGGTGGATGTTAACCTGGTCACCGCCTCCGCGGAGTTGCAACATTTTTTTAACTTTAGGCCAAATATTTTAAATAGGTAATTATTTTCTCTATTTATTTTTCCTTAATTTGTTTCCCTCTTTCATCCATTAATTTTTCTTCTTTGTTAATCTTTTTCCTCCTTTGTTCATAATTTTTTCCCCTTATCAATCCATGAAGGTAAATAGAGGTAAAAAAAAAACCACTTAAACCTCTTTATGGATGGTTTTTTTTTTTTTTTTTTGCATCCATCTCTTCACAAGGTAAGTAGAGAAAAAAAAGACTCTTATGTAGAGAAAAAAATACCCATAATTTTGCAATTGTAGATGTCGTCCAACATTGCCAATTATTGCAGTTGAAGATTAGTAGATTAGTTCATGGAAGAATTATTTTGGTAACTCTTATATAGGAGATCATGCATGCATGTTGACTCGCATTCATGTCATGCAAAAATAAATTTATTCACCAAAAGTAAGCCCTTAATTTCACATGCAGAGATATAGTTAGCATCGCTAACCATTGACATTCATATATGAATTAGTTCATGCAAGCCATGCATGCAAGAAGTAAATGTTGAATTTATTTTGCCATTAACATGTAGGAGATGTTGATCATACACATGTAGGGATCATGCCGGTGTACATATGCACACATCTTTAAATCTGTTTTGATCTTAGTGTCAATAGCATGTTTGATTTTGTATGGAGATGTTTACCTATTCACCCTTGTAACTTTGAAAGTGAGTTAGTGACATGGTATGTGAATAAATTAAACTTGGAAACAAATGAGCCACTGCTCACTATTGGTTAGTCATGCAACATTCGATTAAAAACCCTCATGCTCTTTCAATCTGGGGAACGAAGGGTCTCTCAACTTCTTTCATCGTGTCAACAATCTAATAGTTCCAAAGCAGTGAGCCAAAAAACAATGAAGTAACTTGTCTCAATTTGCAAGTGGCTCAACTTATCTCGATTTGTTGGCGACACAACTTGCAACATTTATTCAGCAAGTCATAAATGACAGTCATTACCGTGAAGGAGGCAGTTTCGCCATCCCATTTCTCCATCCTATTTGTTACGTTCACGAGAGGGGAGGAGAGAGATGTATTTCTTTTAATTCTTTCATTGATTAAAAGAGGATACTATACTTTCTATTTAATTGAAGATTGAAGCGACACTTTTTATACCATCAATGACGGAGATGTTGCCATGTGTTAGCAGAGTGAACCTCGAAGTATACCTGAATACTTAAGTTTTAGCATTTATAATATAATTAGACCATTCTTGAATTTAATGTTGAGCTTTAAGAATCTTATAGTTGATGGCATAGTTTGAAATTTCATATCATGTCAGTCGACACTAGCTAAACATACCATTTCAATAAATTAACAAAATTTGATCTTAATTGACATGAGTAATCTATATTGTGTAGCTTGTGTTTGACACCTTGCACGCCTTTTAGCATGAGTCTAGATAAATTCAAGTTTATTATCCTTTTGTTGTTTGCTTCTTTAAAATTCTATAGCAATTGATTATCAAATCTCTACTGTATTATTTTATAAGTAAACAAATGAACGGGAAGTATATTAAGAAGTAAAACTTATATGAATTCTTCTTGACACATGAATTAAAATAAAAATGAGTAAATTTATTTTTAATTCGATTTTAAAATTAATATATTTTGTTAAAAATAGAAAATCTATAGATGATAAAATGAGTAAAACCCGTCTTAATTCTTCTTGAGATACTTTAACAGGTGCCCAAATTTGTAGAGGATTAATACATTTTATTGCTACAAAAAAGTTATTCAATTAGCTATATACTTCGTATAGCTTTATTTTAATAAGTAAATAAATTAAATAAAAGTGTATTAAAGAATAAAACCCATTTAAATTAAATCTGCACATGGTATGATGCATGCCAAAGCTCAGAAGTAACACAAAGCGAAGCAGTGCCAAAACTGTACTATTTCAATCAGAACTCCAATGTGGAATCATATTTTAAACTTTCTTTTTTCATCTTTTTCTTCATCCCTTTTTCTGGCTCTAATTTGTTGCCGACACTATAATTTGACACTCCGGCATGGTATCTAAACCATCTCATTGAGGTGAACATCAAAGCTTTCTACTTAGAATGTGATTTAAAACCTTTGATGGTAGTTGAAAGTTCATTATTTGGAAATACATGAGTGGACGGGTAAACATTTTTCCAAATGTTGAGCAATTCTTTGATAGACCTATGTTCATTTTCCTTTGGTTTTGGTTTATCATTAATTTTTATTCTTTTGCTGTGAACATGAAATAAGCTATAAAGAATGAGAATATTGAATTAAAATCTTAAGCTTAGGTTAGAAATCAAATAAGGCAACATAAAAGGGATCAAAATTCACACATATTGATGCAACACAAGAGATAAATAATCTTATAAAATTATTATCAGTTAAAATATTGATTAATATGGGAAAATTCAGACTCCAACCTTGACAAACTTGTAAATAAACTAAAAACAACAAGACAAGAAATAACTATAAAGGGTAGTCTAGTGCACGATGTTTTGTGCAAGGTGTGCGCCAAGGTCCCCTTCAAGAAAAGAAATAACTATACCTAATAAAAATTAAACTAGGAAATAAATCAAATTACAAAGAACAAACTATCAAACCATCCAAATCAAATCAAATTTCTACCAAAACTTCTCTATAATCTAAATTAGATTAACTACTTAGAGACTTTACCAACCAAATTAAATCAAACTTCTACCAAAACTTTTCTATAATCCTTTAGATTAACAACTTGAAAGCTTCTTTTAAGATCTATTTTCCTAAGAGGCGAACAAGAAGATAAGGGAATAAAAGAACAATAGATAAAGTGATCATCAGTTTTGTGTGTCATATTGGATAGCTAAATAAGATATAAGAAGATCAAGGAAAATTTAAAATTTGTCATTCCTTATCCTTTGTGTGTGAAATTTTTGTTTGAACGATGTGCAAAATGACTATATGTTGACAATGAAAGAGTGTAAGAACTAAGAAGAGAGGCATAGATGAAAATTCTTAGTATGCCTGTGTTTTCAGAATGTTACAGCTAGATGGTCCTGATATTCTAAACCAATAGCTTAAAGACTGTTATATAAAAAAAAACAAATTATAGCTTCATGTCAGAGAGAAAAAAAATGCTAACTATTAGTTTTTCTGATATCAGGCAATCACCATATCTTAGCATTGATTTTGGAACACTTGGCATAGTGTTTAGACTTCTATATTCATATCATATTACCAGAAGATTTTATGTATTCTAAAATTGCTAGTGGTTTATGCTTGATTTTGCATGTCTATGTCATTGTTATGACTTCAGTTACATTGTGGTCAAGAAACATGTAAAGAGGGGAATGTGTGCTTAGAACATCTGGCGTCTTGCTATATTAGCACATCTTAGGGAATCTACAGCATGCCTATTGGCATTTCCATTTCTATACTTTTGAAACAAAAAGAACCTTGATGGCTGTCATCAAGTTTCAGAGCTTGATTGACTCCAGCTATGCTTTGCGATTACAGATTCTTCTTGCAACAACATCTACTGATGGAAAATGTAGGGTGTTTTCTACTTTCATCAAAGGTGTGGATTCAAGGTCTGTAGGGTGCTCAGTGAAAATATATATCTTTATTTTAAATTGGGTGACAATTACTTGAATTTGTTTGATTATGACAGAGAATCAGGATTAAATTTTTTTCCTTGGAAAGGATCAGGATCAGGTGCTTCTGGTGATGTAAAATTTGGAGAGGTTTGTTATTTAGTTATTTTATTCACTAGATTGATTATTAAATTTTGAGGTTATTAAAATATCTCCAGTTACTACTATAGTGCCTGATTGATAATTATCTTTCTCGTGAATGTTTTTGTGGGAGTACGGACATCACAGAAAGATTTATGTGCAAGTATTTTTGTAATCTAGTTGTTCTGGTGAACTTGTTATTTATTTATCTATTTATTTTTGATACATAGTGAAGGCTTCTTGGCATGCGTTGACAGATTGATCTTTTCTGTCCAACCAGCACTTAGCATGTGGCATCTCTTGAATTTGAATATGTGGAATGAATTACCTTAATCTATAGCTGCATTAATTTGAAGGATTCATCTTTACTACCTAACTAGATCTTGGCATGTGGTATCTCTTGAATTTGAATTTGTGGTATAAATTACCTTAGTCTGTAGTTGCTACTTGTAACAATAAAAGTACTGACAAATTAAATTAAAGACACGCATTATTGGTTTTGGTCCATTCATTTTTTTTTGTTGACTTGTCCAAATATTTAGGGCAAATTTCTTAAAGGGTGCACTCAAAGTTGGGAATTTTCCTAATGGGCACCCTAAGCTTCATTTCTTTCTAAAGGGCGCATTTGAAGCTGGGATTTTTCGAATAGGTGCCTCGAGTTTCATTTCTTTCTAAAGGGAGCACTTTCTACTATGAAATCCCCGCAATACCCTTTGTTCAACCGGCCACTCTTGCACAAGAGTCATCACCACCTTGATGCACCTAAATGCAGCAGGACACAGAAGTAAGTCCGTAGTTGGAATCAACATCATCCCACAAACACAGCTATGCGCTTACTTTAGGATTTCATGCAAATGAATAAATAAACCACCTTGATAGACTTAAACATATCACAATGCAATAGTAAGACTACAGTTGAAATCAATGTTGTCCTAGGAACACATCCATGCTCTTTTGTATTTCATGCACTACTGTGTCAATATAAAGGTACAATCACAATTGAAATCAGTGTCTTCATAGAAATGCGTACATACCCATTTGTATTTCATGAACAGCAAGACCACCAAGTGATTTGGCCAAGACCACCTTGATGGCCTAAAATAACTCCTTTTAACTTGAAAAATATTTTCAAATAGATCTCACTCCTATAAATCAAATGATATTCATATTTGTACAAAAAGATAAAAGTTTAAGCCCTAAAAAAAAATCAATAAAGAAAAAAAATTACATTCATGACATTAAGAGAAAATGCATCCATTGGGAAGAAATGAAACTTCTGGTGCGTCCATTGAGAAAATTGCCAATATTTAGTCTTATTCTGTATGCATTATAGATGACGGTTGATTTTAGAAAATACTGAGGTTTGTACTCTTGCTTTGGGTGCTGGGTATGCTTTTATGCTATATTATGGAAATTCAATTGTTGTCAACAACTAGATTTCTCAATAATGATCTTTGACTCTGTTCCTGCAGCAAACTTGATTGTCATGACTTAGGCTAAGTTTACTAGAGCAGAAAAATAGGAGGGGAGGGAAAGATACGCATAGTAAATACATGGAGCATGAATCATTCATGTGTGTGCCCCCTGTAAACCCTCCTTTAAATATATAGATGAGGTCTTTTAGTTATCTTTTGTTTAGCTACGTTACATCCAATTATATTGTAAAAGAGACTGTAATATTTTCCTTGATTGATTCTATCATGCATAAATAACTTCTTAGTAACTTGTATACTACATGGATTTTACATGGTGATCTATGTATGTATTATGATTATCCTGCTATTGCCCCCAGATGATGAATTTTAGTTGACTATTCTCTGATGATTGTTGTTTCTTATTTGCAAAATGGAAGGTGTAGATCAGATGATAATTGAGAGAAGATAGGTGGACATGATTTGAATATGTTCAAAATTGATAAATGGATTTGGCAAGTGGATAAAACAGACTTAGGCGTAAGTGGGTAAAGGACCAGAAATATACATGTGCCTTCAAAAACATAATTATCTGCAATTTAAAGGATTACATATAACTTGTGATGTAGCATTACATAGAGCTCAATGGTGGATACAATTCATCTGGCTGAACCTATTTTTTCTTCTTATTCTTAAACTCTATCAAATTTGTTAGGGCCTTTGTTAAAGATTTTGTAGTTAGACATTGGTTAAAGATTCTGTCTCATAATTTGATCCACTGTTGCTGTTCAGTGAAAGATAAAAACTGGACCATTGTTTAGTCTGGCTGGACCATAATCTTAACTTGTAGGAACCATGACCCCCAAAAAAGGTTGTTTCATAGACCCAATAACAGGAGTCTCTTATCACAATAAACGATATAACAGATAAGAAATAGTTCATTCTATATTGAGAAGTCTGCTGACCTCTGGCTATTTAAAGCTTTGAAGATTCATTTAATAATCTTAATATTTATGTTGATATTTTTCCTGTATTGTTGTAAGCAGCAAATTGCCCAACTTGATCTTTCTTTCACATGGGCATTTGGTGTGAGGTGGTCTCCAAGTGGAAATACCTTGGCATATGCAGGTTAGAACTGTTAAATATACTTTGGTATGCTTATTCTTCATTTGTAGCTGGCAGATTTTATTCAGTATAACATTTTTTTTAGTTACTTTGATTTCTGAGTATACTAATGCATAAATGTCTTTCTTTTTTAAATTAGACGTTCTATGAAGATTTCTTTTTAATGAAACTTAATAAATATTTTTGCTCTTTTCTCTTATTAGTTGGATCTCCAAAATTTGCATGTGTCGCATTATTTTATTGGCAGTGATTTTATTAGTCAATTATATTTTCTAGCTGAAATTATATTTTCTCTTTCTTACACGTCTTATTCTTTTTTTAATGAGTGTTACAAATGAAGTAACCATTGATCTGATTAAGGCTGGATAGTTGGAATATGAAGAACCATTCTAAGTCTTATGGGGTACTTATGTGCTAATTAGAGATGAGGACGTTGAGATGAAGTTGTTGGATTATTAAAAATGTAAAAAAAATACTGTTTTGAGAGTCGTTAGGTGACTCTTTAATTATGAATACAACAACAACCAAGCCTTATCCCACTAAGTGGGGTCGGCTATATAAATCCTTTTACACCATTGAGCTCTATCTCCTACTATATCATCATCTATACTTAAATAAATTTATCTTATTT
This sequence comes from Zingiber zerumbet, assembly GCA_037833815.1. Taxonomy (NCBI): domain Eukaryota; kingdom Viridiplantae; phylum Streptophyta; class Magnoliopsida; order Zingiberales; family Zingiberaceae; genus Zingiber; species Zingiber zerumbet. The sequence goes on along the minus strand of JBBMJZ010005412.1, from coordinate 1,291 downwards.
TATTGTTGCTAACCAAGTCTTTTTTGGTCTTCCTCTTCCTTGTTTGATATGTGTGTTTATCATAGTTTCACATCGTCTAACTAGAGCATTTATTGGTCGTCATGCCCGTACCATCTTAAACGTGTCTTTCGGAGTTTTTCCTCAATAGATGCAATTCCGATTTTCTCTCTAATACTCTCATTTCTTATTTTGTCTATCCTCGTATGTCCACACATCCACCTTAACATCCTCATCTCTGCAACTTTCATCTTCTGTTTATGTTCTCGAGTCATAGCCCAACATTCAGCTTCATATCACATACCAGGTCTAACTGTGGTTTTATAAA
>JBBMJZ010005396.1:0-11765 GCA_037833815.1 Zingiber zerumbet | reverse complement strand
ATTTAGGTTCATTCCGATTGAAAATATTTAACTAACCAAACATCATTTTTAAGAATGATACCCAAGCTCATATCCATATCCATTCCCATTACATAATACTATGATACCCATTCCCATTCCGATTCCTAGGAAAGAACCAAACGCCCCCTTAATTTCCACCATTGAAGACTAAATATCCTGTGTCAAAGCTAGATGTATAAATCTTTGACAAGAATCAACCTTACAATATAAGGCTCAATAGTGGCCTTGCCATCACAAATAATCCCCTCTAATTGGATGAACTCTCCAAGCTTAGGACCTATGCTACTCGGACGTGAATGAAAGAGAGAAAGACAAGTCACACAAGTATGAGAGCAAGGAAAGATGTCCAAATAACACAACTTAGGACTAGGTTTATTGGATTCATGCACTTTCCTAAATGTTTTAACTTAACAGCAATTCTCATTTAGTGAGATTAAACTAGCATCACAAGACAAAAAAATTGTTTGATCAAGTAATCAACCCATTAACTTATTAAACTTAATCATCGGGCAGAAATATGTTTTAAATCTAAATTAATAGTGACTAAATCATTTAAACTTAATCATCAAGCAAAAATATGTTTTTAAGTCTATTAGCCCATAACTAACCATGTGCAACTAAATTAAGGTGTTACATTGGTAGTCATCTATATTTTCCATTTGGAACATCAATTTGGTGTCCTATGAATAAGATGCAAGACAAGCCAAATAATAGTGATTTCGAGGACAAGCCAACTGTGCATGAAGATTACCAGTATAAAAACTACGACTTGTTGCAATGGTCAAGTCACCTATTTATTTTAAATGTTTTATTCTTCTGTGTTGAACAAGATGCTTAAAACGAGAATTTGTATATTCTTCATTACATGCTACTGCAAGTTGCCACCATTCTTTCTCTGTATACTCAGTGATTCAATAGAATACATGATGACGAACAGAGGAGTCTATAGAGCAGGTGGATGATAAAATGTTTGATTGAAGATCAGATAACAGGCAAAACAAACATATAGCCACATAAGATCAGGCAATGCACTTGAACAGACCAGAGATATGCTAAGAGAAACACTTACAGATTCAGTGGCATATACAGGAACCATGAACAAGATACCAATGATCCATTTCTGTTCCTAGAAATATCAAATGCAAAGACATAGGCTAATTTGTTTTTTTTTGGGGAAAAAGGCTTTGACTAAAGTACAAACGTAAAGGCATAAAACCTTGGCAATTCTAAATGTACATTTGAATTAAAAACAGAATTCAATTACGCTAAATGTCAAGGAAGAGAAAGCATTCAATTGCATGAAATAAATTCTTGAACATACGTAATGAAACATTGATCTGAAATGTCTTGAAGGAAAACATTCATTCTTTAAGGCACTTAACAATTTTAATACACTTCACAACCAACTGTTAATCAAATCTTTCTTGAAAATTTTAGCCCGTCAAAAAAAAAAAAAAAATTATGCACAAACATATAACTACAAGCCTGAAAGCTTCATTACTACTAATGGGATCAAACAATTTTATGTGTAGGACTGGACTGAAATTTATTAGGCTACTAGTTATGTCAAGTGTTACTAAGAAGAGGGGGAAAAAGAATAGCATTTTCAAGAAAATGAAAATTTGAAACCTGAAACAAAGAAAAGTGTAACTATTTCTTGGGCCAACAATGTGACAACTTACTCTCATGTGATACATATTGTGGGGTAATGATGAGAATTTATAAGCTTACATGGGTGATATACAGTTAACATTGGCTTAATATTTCTATTAACTATTCATTTGCAGTCAATTCTTTGTATGCAAAATTATTATCATCTCTGCTCCTTTCTAGCTTGGATTGATTGCTTATTGCTAAAAAATTGATATCTTTTGAGGGGTGACTTTTGCATATATTCTGATCCTATCTGAAAACGGTGAAGACAGTTAGCAACGGATGTGGCTCTGCGGTTGAACGTGTGAAGACTCCGCTCCATCCTGCAAACCCAAGAGCGTTAGTGCCAAGCCAGGGAAGGAGTCCCGGCGTAGATCCTCCAACGCTCAAGTCAATCATTGACAACGGTAAAGAGTAAAGAAAACTGTAACCGCAACAAGAGCGTAATCACAAATAACACATATCTCTGCCGGTGCATGGACCCCCTTTATATAGTGCTCCAGTAGCGGACGTGCACACTTGCCAAAGCACGTGCACGCTTTCCCAATTGTCCTATGAAAAGATAGGTCAGAAAAGTGTAGCACTTTTCCTTAATAGGACGTGTAAATCCCTGACATAACAGTGGAAGCTTCCGCCATGTTGTCAGCAGCACTAACTCGCAGAAGGATACGATGAGCTAAGTGAAGGGGCCCCACTGTTTGGCCGAGCGAGTGAGCAGCTTGGCCAGGATTCCTCACCAAGTCGCTCTAGGCTGTTCTTCTTCATGGTCACTTGGCTCGGTAGGCTGTTCCTCGTTCGGCCGGACATGCGGTCCGGTCAGACTAGCCATCAGTCGGTCATCTCAGTTATTCATCTGAACTCCTCGCTTTAGTCGTCCGGCTATCGGGTTTGCCGAGCGGGAGAGCCGCTTGGCTGGGATTCCCCGCTCGGTCGGATGAGCGATCCAGTCGGCCCGTTGCCACCCGCAAGACCAACTTTGATGATCTGGCGATTTTTTGCCTTGGCTACCTTGACTTTGACTTCCACGTCGATCGTTCGTCCTATCCTCGACCCGCACTTGGCGGGCCCCTCTTTACCGCCGTATCATGTTCCAAAATCCATCCATAAGCTATCCATTTGTAATTACTCACATCCATGTCTGCTTCTTTGTTAGTGCCTTGTTATTGCTAAAAGATTGATATTTGAGGTGATCATGCTCCATCCAAACCCTCAGTGCATAAGTATGATTATGAAATGTTCAACCTCCCAACTAAACTTACATGATGCTATATACATTCTTCAAAGAATATATATATATATATAAAATGGAGCACAAATGCACAATGGATCTCATTATTATCATCAAAAAAACAAGGGCGTATATAAACCTGCAAAATAGCATAAAAACATACACATAACTTACTGCAGGTTTTGAATACGATTGCAGGTGTTGCAGGATGAGTATTGTTGACAGCACCAGTGCAATAAGAACGCAAGCTCCGCCAATAATGACTGCCGGAGTGTGCAGATTTGCATACACTCCTTCGAAGTTGGAGATGCGATCAAATGCCATGCGCCGCTAACAAGTAACCCTAGCTGAGGCTCCAATATCTATTACCGAATGCCGTCTCTTGAAGAGACAGTCTCCTGCAAAAATCAACACTTATTTTTTCGTTAGCATGATGGATTAATACTTGCTTGGTTTTGAGAAAAACATCGATCTTATCAACGTAAAATTTCGACAAGAATGAAATGGGGACGAAAAATACTCACCGCAACAGAGTGTTCATCTGCAGATTAAATACCTCAGAAAGCGAAAATTCCGACTTATGAGGACACTTGTTCTTAAATAGAACTGGGGCTCCCCCGCTGTTAACACGTGGAAAAATAGTTGGATACGTGTCTAGATATGAATGGAGGAGTATAATATGTGCCGCAGGAACCTTGTGCTTAGCGTATTCCAACAGTCGCGACTAACCGTCCATTGTTGTTCTTCCTGGCTCAAATCGACGCCAAATCGACGGTTCTGATCACCTTTCAATTAGACTTCCCACTCGGCAGATGCTGTCCCGTGATTCGCATCCAATCAGGACTGATCCCGCGATCTTGCTTATGTACTGGTGGGGGTGGGTCAACTCTCAGCCTCGTCCTCCGCTACTCTCGATGGGGCGTCAAATCTCCGTCTTTTACTCGGATCGCAGTGCCAGATCCGCCGATTAGGAGAGTTCAATCAAGGAGCGGCCTAATCCGCCGTTGTCTTGTTGCGTGCAGTGCCACTTTCCTGTCTCAATTCGATCGATCTCTTCTTCCGTGAGATAAAGAAGCCTCCGTAGCCCCGGCTAGGGTTCTGATTTCTTGGTTGCTGGGAATTGCGATTTGGCTGAAGTTGCGATTGCGGCCGTTGGGTTTCGGAAGGGAAGTGGCGAGTGAGGCTGTTGAAAATACGGGCTGCAGATGCTATTTGCGGAAGTTGTTGAGCGAGCCGGAAGGGTTGGGGCGCAATGTCGTGGGCGGGGCCAGAAGATATCTTCCTCTCTACATCTCTCGCAAGCTATCTTGACAGTGAGTCGTCTTTTATTGCTTCATTGTTGTCTACAAACTGTTTTTAGGGTTTCTCCATTGTGAAATAGTGTCATTCTTCACAAAAGTGTGAGTGCTTAGGCTTCCATAGTTATTTTTCTAAAGAAAAAAAATGACATTTGGAATATTTAGCTTTGATTGATTTTGGTTGGAATCATTTTACGAAGCAAAACTTTGTTCCGGATGATCTAATGAAGACACTGATATGTAAACTCTGCTCTGCATGATTGTATATCGAGGCATCTTATGGAAGTTGTATCCATGAGGCTATGTTCGATGTGTGTGTGTGTGTTTTTTTTTTAATATATTTCGTATAACTTTCCATTCTGAGGATCCATGTGGTAGTTTTGTTCTCGTTAAATGGATTTGCAAATAATCTTTTCAATGAACAAACTCTTTTGAATTTCAACTCGGAGAGTGAACTTGATCATTCAGTGGATTAGCTGCTCAACTAGTGCACTTTAGGATGAGAAGTTGGCTTAGAAATTGTTGGGTGAATAATTGGAAAATGGCACTTGATGTGGGATGAGGATGAAGCCATGTGGATAAGGGGGTTTGGGGATTTCATTGTTTTGGCTCTTTGAGGGTTTTCTACCGAAGGAGGTTTTTCTTTTTCCTTTTCTCTCTCACAAGCGCTGCCTCCGTCCTTTTCGTCGGGCTCTCGGGCCTCTCGTCATCTCCTCCAATGGAGCACCACTCTCGTTGTTGGCTAGCCCTCTGCTGACTAGTTTGCTAGAGCCGACCGGCCAGTCCTGGCCAATTTCCCAAGGCCGACCCGCTAGAGCCGACCGGCTAGTCTCCCAAGGCCGACCCACTAGAGCCGACTTGTTAGTCTCCCAAGGCCGACGCTTCAGAGCCGACCGACCAATCTTACAAGGCCTATCGGCTAGTCTTCCAAGGCTGAGTAAACAACACATGGGCCCTATATGGATTGTCAGAACATGTGGGTTGTCAGGACACATGGATTGTTGGAACACGTGGGTTGTCCAAACATGTGGAGTGGTATGAGTGATATACCGTGATCCCCACAAGAACTACAAGACATAAGCGACATGACGCTTTGACATCTGCGACATGACATTTTCTTTATTACAGATGTGACATCTAATTAATGTGGGGATTACAAAGTGTTATAAAGGGTCTCTCCCCCACAAGCATAGGTATATTGATCATCCGCACACCAACTCAACACTCGTCCACTGCTCATTTGTCATTTTTCTCCTCTACTGCACTGACTTGAGTGTCGGAGTGCCTGGGCCATGACCCCTAGCCTACTTATCGACGTTCTTCTTCCTCTCTTCTTCGTGTGCTTGCAGGCCTCTTGTTTGAGGTCTTCTTCCAATCAGCACACCACTAACACCTCATCGGTAGTCCAACTTTCACTAATTCCATATGGGATTAAATTTGGTTTATCGGAATGTACGCCTGATCTGAAACTTGAGAATGGATGACAAATACTTTATCACGAAAAGACTTTGATCTGTTGGTAGCAGCTAAATTACAAGACATTATGCAAAAACAAGAAGTGACAAATACTTCATCTTTAAAAGTGCTCGTGACCTCAACCGAGGAGGCCCGATTCGCTAGAAAAGAAATTAATGCACCGACTCCTGTCATCACTTGGACATGGCACAAGGCTCTCTCTCTGCCTTTGCGAGATGCAGATTGGCATCCGAGTCGCCCACATGAGCCAACATGAAGGGAGAAGAGAGCAGTGCAGGAAGTGAAAGCCGTCCTGGATCGGCTGTTGTGCCAAATTGACCCCTTCCTGCAGAGCACTGGCGTTTTTGTGATTACCATTGCTCCCATCATCATTCTACCAATAAATGCCATTAGTATGCTAAGAGGCTTCGTCAAATGACGGAGTCAGGAGAAACGAATAAATGATGACCCTCGCTCCCTTCCCGAAGGTCTCCTTCAAGAACATAGCAGGAAGATCCTAACTGACGCTCAAACTAAGCTCCGACGATAGCCTTAGTCAGCAGTTGGCAGCTTCAAAGTGGTGGTTGCCAGTGTCAATCGGTGGTCGGCAGCTTCAAATTGGTGGTCAGCAGCTCCAAATCGACAATCTGACATCCCTCTTGGAAAAAGTCTCCAATGGAAAAATGTATCCGATCGGCAGCTCCCCCGGGGAAAATTCTTCAAAATTAGAAAATCTAATCGGCTTCATCCGCCGAACAGGAAAATTCCAATTAGAAGGAGCATTTTAAGGCGGCTTTAGTTGGGAAACTTTCCAATAAAATTTTGAGTGCCCAAATCTGATCTGCAATTCCAATGGAAATGCCGATTAGCATCAATTGGAAAAATCCCGGGAGCAGAAGTCAGTCAATTAACAACGGCTTCAAGTAGAAAATTTGAATCAGCAACTTATCTTCAATTGGCCACTCGATATCAATCAAGTACTTAGAAAGCTTCTCAGAAACTCCATTTGGCCGCTTGGCTTCCATCTGCCATTTCCAATGGGAAATGCCAGTTGGCAGAAATAATTGGAAAATTCAATTGGCAATGAATTCCAATTCAAAGAGGCAAATTTTGAAGTCAAATGGACAAAATTCATCTTGGCAAAAATTCTAAGGGACCAAATTACAATGGCTTCAAAGTGGTCCAATTCCAATCACATGTAGAATCCGATTGGTTGCATTCAAATTCAAATGTGGCAAAAGATACATTCCATTCGACACTTTTAAGATTGGTGTTCGATTAGCAACTCAAAGGACTGACTATTCAAGACTGGTCAACTTCAATTGGCAGTCGGGCATGACAGCTTCACTCCGCAACCAATTGCCAAGTCCAATTGATAAATTCCATTCGGCTAATCCAATCAACAATAGCTAATCGACAATTAAATTCTGAGTGGCAAATTCAATCGACAATCTTTAAATTCAATCGGCAACTCTCCATTTGGCATCTCCAATTGGACAAATCTAATGGAATTCCAATCTGCTTCAATTGAAAAAGTCAATCTCCATTCGGTAATCAGCATTGGAAAATGAAACAACGCTCCAAATTGGCAGCTTCGATCGACCGTCGAATCGACAACTCCAATAGGCAACTCAACCATCCCAAATAGCTCATCCGTCCCTGCTTGGCAGCTTGAGATTATCAGCTCAAGTCATCTCAACAAATAAGTCTCAATTTAGAATCTCTCTCTTTTATCAATGCAGAAAGTTCAGATCATGTCGGCCTTCGGGTTAAATACCATATCGTCCAACTCCAAGGCATTCACCATGCCTCCAAGCATCGATAGGTATTCGGGTTATACACCATGCTTTCACACTCCAAGGTGCCTCCAAGCTTCAAGGCATTCGGGTCATACACCATGCTTCCAAGCTCCAACGCATTCAGATCATACATTGTACCTCCAAGTTCCAACGCATTTAGGTCATACACGTTGTCTCCAAGCACCAAGGCATTTAGGTCATATACCATGCCTCCAAACTCCAAGGCATTCAGGTCATACACATGGCTTCCCATCTCTAAGGCATTCGACTCATACACCGTGCCTCCCAGCTCCAAGGTATTCTAATTATACATTGTGGCTCCCAGCTCCAAGGCATTCTGGTCATACACCGTGCCTCCTAGCTCCAAGTAATTCAGGTCATACACCGTGCCTCCCAACTCCTAGGTATTCGGGTTATACACCGTGCCTCTGAACTCCAAGGCATTCGGGTCATACATCATGCCTCTACTCTCCAATGCATTCATGTCATACACTGTACCTCCAACACTATACCTCCTAGCTTTAAGGCATTCGGGTCATACACCATGCCTCCCAGCTCTAATACATTCTGGTCATACACCGTGCCTCCCAGCTCTCAGGCATTCGAGTCATATACCGTGTCTCCCAGCTCTAAGGCATTCGGATCATACACCTTGCCTCCCATCTCCCAAGCATTCGAGTCATACATCGTGCCTCCACCCTCTAAGGCATTCAGGTCATACACTGTGCCTCTAACATCGTGCCTCCAAGCTCCAAGGCATTCGGGTCATACATCATACCTCTAACATCATTCCTTCAATCTTCTAGGTTAAAATCCAGACTCTCATGTTGCCTGGCTGAGTTATAAGCGAACTTTCTCTTGTGCCTATATCCCAGACTCTCGTCCAAGTTGAAAATTATAAGCGTACATGACTCACGCACCCAACGACTATCCAGTTGGCTATCCCAGACTCTCACCCCAGCTGTAAATTATAAGCGTACATGACTCACTCGCCCAATGACCATTCAGTCTGTTGTCCCAGACTCTTGCCTCAGCTGTGAGTTATAAGCGTGTATGGCTCATGCGCCCAACCATTATCCAGTCACCTATCCCAAACTCTCACCCGAACTACGAGTTATAGCGTGCATGGCTCACATGCCCAACCACCATCCGGTCAGCTGTCCCAAACTCTCACGCCACTCCGCCAAAGTTATAAGCAAGCTTGCCCTCATGCCTATGTCCTAGACTATTGCGACGTCCGACTGAGTTATAAGCAAACTTGCCATCGCACCTATGTCTCAGAATCTCGTTCCACTCAGCCGAGTTATAAACGAGTTTGCCCTCGCGCCTGTTCCAAGACAATTACCTGAGTTGCGAGGTATAAGCGTACATAGCTCACATTCCCAACAACCATATGGTTGGCTGCCCCAAATTCTCACCCCAGCTACGAGTTATAAGCATGCATGGCTCACACCCCCAACGATCATCAGGTCAGTTGTCCCAAACTCTTGCTCCATATACAAGTTATAAGTAAACATACCCTCATGCCCATCCCAGACTCTCATGTCGCTCTGTCGATATATGAGCAATATTTCCCTCGCGCCTATGTCCCAGACTCTCGTGATGCTTGGCCAAGTCATAAGTGAGCTTACCCTCGGCCCTATGTCCTAGACTCTCGTGCCGCTAGGCCCAATTAAAAGTAAGCATTCCCTCGCGCCTGTCCTAGACTCTCGTGTTGCTCGGCCTAGTTATAAGTGAGCTTACCCTCGCGCCTATATCCCAGACTCTTGCGTTGCCCGACCAAGTTATAAGTGAGCTTGTCCTCGCGCCTATGTCATAGACTCTCATGTCGCTCGGCCGAGTTATAACCGAACTTGCTCTCTCACCGATTTCCTAAACTCTTGCGCTGCCCGATCAAGTTATAAGCGAGCTTGCCCTCACACCTATATCCTAGACACTCGTGTCACTCGACCAAGTTATAAACCAGCATGCCCTCATGCCTGTCCTAGACACTTGTGTCTCTCGGTCGAGTTATAAGTGAGCTTGTCCTCGCGCCTATGTCCTAGATTTTTGCATCGTTCGGTTGAATTATAAGCGAACTTACCCTCGCACCTATGTCCCAGACTCTCGTGCCACTCGACTGACTGAGTTGTAAGCGAGTATGCCCTTGCACCTGTTCCAGACTCTCGTGTCGCTCGACTAGTTATAAGCGATCATGCCCTCGCACCTGTCCCAGACTTTCGTGTCGCTTGACCGAGTTATAAGCAAGTTTACCCTTGCGTCTATGTCCCAAACTTTCGCACCGCCTAATCGAGTTATAAGCTAGTTTGCCCTCTTACCTATACCCCAAACTCTCATTTTGCCCCCACTGAGTTATAAGTGAGCTTGCCTTCGCGCATATGTTTCAGACTCTCATGTCGCTCGGCTGAGTTAGAAGTATGATTGCCCACACATCTATGTCCTAGACTCTCACGCCGCTCGGCCGAGTTATAAGCGTACATGGCTCACCCACCCAACAACCATCCGATCAACATTTCCAGACCCTTGCCACAGCTACAGGGTATAATCGGGCATGGCTCCCAACATTAATTCACATGGGCATGTCTCTCAACAGTAATTCAAATGGGCATAACTCCCACTCATCACACAACACCACTCGCTCAGCACTCATCATATAGTGTCGCTCCCTCGACACTCATCACATAGTGTCGCTTGCTTGACACTCATCATATATCACCGTATACTCGGCATTCCTTACATATCACAGCTTGCTTAACACTGGCATATCTCCAGCTAATCGGCAGTCATCATAAATCATCGCTCACTCGGCACACATAGATTGGCCTCGCTTGGCATTCTCCATTTTTTTCACCCGCTCGGTATTATTTTCACTACTCGTTCGGCACCGTTATTGTCGCTCGGCACACATAGATTGCCCTCGCTCGTCATTCTCCATTTCCATTGCCCGCTCAATATCATTTTCACTACTCGCTTTGCACCATTATGATCGCTCGCTTGGTCTCGCCACAGCTACTCGCTTAATGTTATGCGACATGACCAACAATCTAACTTTGTGGTCAGGAGCAATTTAACTTTTGCTATAGGTTGTTAGTTAGTCCAACTCATGCCTCCTTCAACTAGATTTGAATGATAGACTTGTGATACAGTGAATAAAGTGGGACCCCTAGGTCGGGTAAAAGTCAATTAAGGAAGTCGATTGATGTAGTAGTCAAAGTCAAGATGAGGTGATAGTTAAAATCAATGTACATGTATCCGAACTAACCACTTCCAATGGGACCCAACTCCCAACTTCTCATGGCAAGGCTCCCAACATAAATTTGGGCGGCCTACCGTCAGTCGGCCCAGCATAAACCTAGGTAGGCCTAGAGACTGCAGGACTTATGGGACTCAGCTCCCCAATTCTCATGAACAGTGCTTCCAACATAAACTTGGGCGACCTAACAATCGGCCTGCCTAGTATAAACCCAGGCGGCCCTAGAGTCGGCTGGACTTACGGAGCTCAACTTCCCAATTCTCATGAACAAGGCTTCCAACATAAATCCAGCCGGCCACAGAGCTAGTCGGACCTCCAGGACTCAGCTCCTCCAGGACTCAGCTCCTCCACTCCTCATGAGCATGGCTCCCAACATAAACCCGGCTGACCATAGATTCGGCCAGACCTACGAGATCTAGCTCCTCACTCCTCATGAACAGGGTTTCCCGTATCAACCCGAGAGACCATAAAGTCGGTTGGACCTATGGGACTCAACTCCCCCATTTCTCATAGGCATGGCTCCCAACATAAACTCGGCCAACCACAGAGTTGGCCAGATATACGAGACTCAGCTCCTCACTCCTCATGAACAAGGCTTCCGACATAAATTCAGGCGACAACAGAGCCAGCTAGACCAACGAGACCTAGCTCCTCATTCCTCGTGAACAAGGCTTTCCGTAAAAACCCGTGTGGCCACAGAACCGATCAAATCTATGGGGTTCAGCTCCCCACTCTTTACACGAGTATGGTTCTCAGCTTAAACCTAGTCGGCTCTAGGCCGATCAAACTCCCTCTATAAGACAACATTGTCAGAGAATTACAATAATCTTTCAGAGAATAACAGGTACTTACTAGAAAATATTTCATTACTAATATATACGCACAATGAAACCTTTATCTACCTAAAGAAAGGCTATCATACATACTGCACAAATCGACATATTCTAACACCTGATATTCTCTAACACCTCATTATTGCGGATAGGGGTGAGCAAAAATTCGGTAAAACCGAATTAACCGAACCGAACTAACCGAATTTAGGAATTCGGTTCGGTTAA